>PVKH010027737.1:0-12965 GCA_004027955.1 Chaetophractus vellerosus | reverse complement strand
ACTTGGGTTTCTGTGTTGAGAATAGACTCTGGGGGTCCATGGGACATAAATAATCGCCACTACATCAATCAGAGAATTAGAAGCAATTTGAGCCCCCTTCATATTAAGCATTGAAATAATGTTATAAATTCTACTTTGTTTATGTTTTTATCACTATAATTTCTGTTTTTAACTGTTTTTATTCTCTTTTCTGATTCAGGAAACTTAGAGCCACATTAGATGAATATACTACTCGAGTGGGACAGCAAGCTATTGTCCTCTGTATCTCACCCTCCAAACCCAACCCTGTCTTTAAAGTGTTTGGTGCAGCACCTTTGGAGAATGTGGTAAGAGTCAGAAATGAGCTGTGCCCTTAGATACCCTCTGCTTTCAATGTATTGTTCACATGCTGATCTTTGGTCAAGCACAATATTTATCACCTTTACCTTCCCCTCATCCAGGGTGGAAGTGGGGACTGTTTTTCAAACTACTTTATGCAAATTAAAATGATTAAGGATCATTTAGTGGGAAAGAAAAAAGGTATTATGTTTGTTAGGAAACCAATGAAGGATTTTATAAGAAAATTACTGATTTAGGTCAGAAACAAAATGGTAGATAATTCTAAGATGTAAACTTCATGGAGCATTGTATTCGTCACTGATATTTGAGTTGCATGTTTGAAATCTCTTGCATTTCTTTAAAGAATTTATTTAACACTCTGCTTCAATTTTAAAATATATTTGACTATTTTGATTGCATAACTATCCATAGCTAATTTTATAAAAACAGTATTTTGCCCTCTCATGCTTATACAATGTAATCTACTCTTTCTTTGACCAAAGTAACTTTGAATCATTAATAGAATGGTGATCTGTCCAGATTTAAATTGCATTTTGTTTTTATTAGATTAAAATTTAATTGCCTAACATGACATTTATCAGATTTCTCCCACATTGAATGTAGACATTTCAAAGGTTCCAACTTAGTAATCGATAGGGATTTTATTTTTTGCATTGTTTTTTTTTTTCATACCATCTTCCTATCCCTGAAATGTTACAGGTATTTCTTGACTTTTTCTGTTTGAGTTTTTCTCAAAATTCCTGAGGACCCAGAATTAGGTTGCTTATTAGGACCTTTCCTTAAAAGAATATGGTTGGAAGCATCTAGTTCAAAATGATGCCTGGCAGGCAGCCCTTAATGTCGTGCCATTAACAAACATGAACTCTGAGTATATCTTCTCTTCTTCAGTATTGAAAATTTAAAACAATTCTTCTACTACTACTACAAATAATGTGATTATGAAATAGACCCATCTAGAAGACTAGATGGGTCTAGAAAAAAACCTTGGAAAATTACTCTCAGAAAGTCCAAAAGAAAGTTTTAGGAAATTGGAATCCTCCATAGAATGCAAACAGATAGAGACTATGAAACAGGAGCAAACAGTTTTAAAGATAGACTAGACAGAGTTAAAAAGCAGAAGATATTTTACATATGCAGCCTTATAAACAAGATAGAAATGAGCATGAGTAATAATTGCAGATAGTAATAGACTGAAAATTACAAGAAAATGCAATGTATTAATTCTTATAAATTAAAAATGTCAGTTAAGTGGATAATTTAGGAAGAAAACAAAATAACCAAAATCTAAATCTCACTAAAACAATAAACACATAAACTAAAATCCTCAGTAGAATAGTGAACAATAGATTGAAAAAATGGTCAAAGAACAATTTCCTTCCAAGAAACACTTAAGTCCAGATGATTTTAAGTAACTTCCGTTAAACCTTCAGGTTACAGATAATTCCTTAATCTTATACCAGTAGCTCTTAATTTCAGAATTAGAACCCATTGCTTGTTATAATCAGTTATGAAGTATATTGCACATAGTCTCACATTAATAACAGTTAAAGAAATTATTTAGATTCTATAATATTAATGTCTGACTTTATTGAGTGCTTACTATGTACTAGGTGTAGTTATAAGCGTTTTGTATATATTATTTCATTTAATAATGTTAAAACTGTGATATTTACATTTTGTCCACCTGCCTTAGACCATCATTAATCTTCCTTTTTGCTTTTAAACAGAGGCTGAGCAGCACTCTGGAAAAATTAAAATGCAACAGGACTGTGCATCTTTGGAATATGGATTTCAGATTCAAGATAGTCTATTTTAGGAGTTTGTTGAAAGGGGGACTGAAAATTTTGCTAAGACTTATGATAGTTGTTGTTTAAACTTTTATTTTCCAGATTCTTGCTTATTTCTCCATACTGTGTTCTGCCCATATTAACTTTTGTTTGTTTTTCTATTATTATTATTGAAATAATGAAAGTGCTCTAATAATGATTGAAATGGTGAATGCACAACTATGTGTGAAAACTTTTTTTAAACCTTGATTTTTAGAATGGTTCCCCATATTGATTTGTCTCATCTGTCGCTCGCTGTCCTCATGTGAAAAATAAGAATGATAAAACCTGCCTAACTGGGGAGCAGTAGAAATTAATTAAAATTGGCTATCATCCTCCTACATATAATGGTTAGGGAAAGCTGGCATGAAAAGTGTTGGCAAATGGTACATTTTAAAGTTGCTATGCACTAGGGCATTCCCTTGGTGGGTCGCTGCCATAGCATGTACTTTCATGGGCTTTGAAGCAATAGGCCTGGAAATACTTTGTTGAGGCACAGAGAGAAAATTCCCATCTTTTTCAGAACAATAGGAGAGAGCTCTTTCCTTAGCAGCGTAATCCGTAGCATTTAGATGAAGATACACTGGATATGACTAACCAGTTCTACAGGTACGGAAATTATTCACAGTCACAGAGGCAAGAGGGTTATCACCCAGCTTCATTGAAATTGTCCATCTGCCTCTGTTTGATTCTACCTTCCTAGTAAAATGAGGGGATGCTGGGGTTGGTCTTGAATTCTTGTTTTAAGTCATTCATTTATTTATATAGGCTTTTAAAAATGGCTTCAAGTTTAAGGAAGTGTGGAAACCTATGTTAAGAGTTGTAAAGTATAGCTCTATTACTTATTTATTCATTTATCAACAAATAACTATTTAACACTGTTAGATACTAGGTGTGAGATAAGGATTCCATCTACGCCCTCTTAGATGTCAAGGTTCAAAACCAGAGATCTTGGAGTAATAAAACCAACTAGAGATCTGGACTGAGGCAGGAGAGGAAAGGAACGTGACATAGGATTGGAGAGAGAATGGGATGAAGCCAACATAACTTCCTGGGCCACAGCCTTTGGCCAGGTTTGGGGCCATGTATGCTTCAGAATCACAGACTGGAAGTTCAGCTTTATGCTGGGGCATTTCTTTGTTATATGCCTCAGGTGATAATATATTTTTAGTCTCAGAGAAGCTTATGGGTAAACTTATTTTTTATCTTTTATGGGACCTCCTGAAGACTCCTCTTTTATTCAGGAAAGGGTGGCAGTGATACCCTGGATGAAGTGAGAAGAAGAGAGATTGATAGGAAGGCCAGCTGGTTTTTGTTTTTGAGTGTTTTTTGTTTGTTTTGTTTTTGTCCTTAAATATTGGTGTTTTTATTTTTGGGGACAGATTCCCAGGATAGGATTACTGGTTCAAAGGGTATGTTTAGTTTCCATTTTTTAAAAAATTATTAGAGAAGTTGTAGGTTTATAGAAAAATCATGCATAAAATACAAATTTCCCATATACCACCCTATTATTAACACCTTGTGTATGGTACATTTGTTATAATTCATGAAAGAACATTTCTTAAAAGAGTGCACTGCTAATAGTCTCTGAGATTTTTTCCCAAACTGCAACAACTTTGATGTTGGTGCTTATTGATTTTACCAGAAAGGGTCATTGGGAAGGTTTTCAGTCAAGAATCAAGACTCATTCCTTTCTCAAACGGTACTTAAAGGTTTGTTGAGTGAAAACAAGGGTTTGCAATTGTTTGGTCAAGCCTCCAGGGTAAACAAGCCTGTTTTCATATGTACAGGTAGTGACAGTTATGCTCCAACAATTGCCTCGTCCATGACAATTTTAAGATATATCCTAATTTCAGAGAATTGATAAATGTAAAAAAAGGGGGAGAGGCATCTCAGAATTGATGGCTCACATAGAATTGATATGCTATCTTTATAATTTGGGGGAAGTTACTTAATTTTACTAAGGAAATTTAGATAAAAAGAAATGCCGTGGTTACTCCTGAGGTTGTGTGTTGCAAATTACAGTGAGGGATGTTCTACTAGCTTTTTATTTTTTTTTTTATTTTTATTTTTAGATTTGTTTTATTTATTTATTAACCCCCACACACAACACACACCACTTTAAAAAAAAACTCAAATTATTTTTAAGGAATTACAGCACTAAGTTTAGTAGCCTGGATAATAATTCCTAGAATTTTACTGACCCATAAAAATGGCTGAAGTTATTTGAAACTGGCTAATAATATAAAAGTAATAACCTAATGTTTCCTGTCTTCAAATGCAAGATGTTTCCAGCACAATGAAATTTGTTTTTATGATTTTTTAAATTAGTCTTTGTGACATAACCTGATACATTAATAAAGTTCAAAGACTAGAACCTAAACTTATAAGATTCAGGTTTTCTGTGAATTAAAAACTCTACATAGAATACAGAAACCTGGAAAGCAGAGAATATAATCCTGTAAAGTGGCCATGGCAACACTAGCTGCTTATGTTATAATAAATATAATGGCAATAATTGGTGAAATTTTCTTTTTTTTTTTTTTTTTTATTAGAAACTAAATCCCTGGAGTAATAATGATTCTAAAAGTTTGCATCTTCCCCCCCCCCCTTTTTTTCCCCCTCCCCTTATTTTTTGCCATTTTGGAGGATTCTTTAACTGCAAAATAGTACTATGTAGCCAACTATAATTTTTACTCTTCCAGATACTTTGGGTAGAGTATGAGCATCTTTCTCCTTTCTACTTCTCTTAATGAGGCATTTATAAGGAAGTATTTCCTACTGAGAGTCCAGTCCGCTTAGTAGAAAACCCAGGCCTCAAACATTATCATAACTTATGGGCAAACCTCATTTTCTCTTTCCTTTTTTCCTAAGATAATGCCTTCAGCCCTGAAAGCAAGTTAATTTCCTGTCCTATCTTGCCATATTTCCATAACCCCATGGCTTCTTTGTCGTCCCAAAAGGTGGCCTCATCCCCCTAGTGTATTCTTCTAAGTTAATGAACCCATTATTGGTGGTTGTAGGATTCAGTTTCTGTCTATCCTTTCTCTTGGTAGAATATGAGCATGTACAAATGTGCTGCTGGCAAGTTCTCTCTTATGAGAAACATTTCACTGACAGTAAAGTGGAATGGAGTCAAAGAACAACAATATATGGTTCAAACCTGTGGTTGTTAGAGATCTGAAGCTTCCTGAGTTTGAAGTTCACCTCTGTCACCAGGGAGTACCGGAAGGGAGGAAGACTTGACCTATGGGGCCTTTTCTGGCCCTGGGCCTTACTGGTGGTGGCATCTTTGATATCCAGCTACAAAATAACCTTTTGGTATTTTTCTCTGATTCCTTTTAGTCCAGCACGTTGTGCACTTGAATCTCCCATTTGGTGGTCTGGCTTTTCAGGAAAGTAGCAGCAGTTAAAAATAGGAGTTTTAGAGACACAAGATCTTCAGGATCTTGAAAATGATCGTAGCCTAAGTGTTTATCAAATAGCCTGGGAAATGCAAAAGAATAATGAATGCCATTGCTTTTAGTTCTGGAACAGGTGATGGAGCCAGTGCAGGCTGAGAAAACATAATTTTAACTGAGAAGCAGTATTTCTATAGAATTTTTCCACTGGCACCTTTCTACTGTTGTTACCTGTAATTTCATCATCTTTTCACTTAATTCTGTTCTGTGTGATGTCTTTGGGGCCACCGGGTATTTTTATCTGCTAGTTGTAAAAGTGTTTGTTCTTAGGGCTCTGCACTGGCTCAGGGAGGCCAGCCCCACCCACTCTCTTGTTGCCTGGCACCAGCCCTCCCTGGTTGTTGGGCATCTTGTTTACTTCTGCCCTTAATTCCCTGCAGGTGCGTAAGTACAAGAGTATGATCCTGGAAGACCTGGAGTCTGCCCTGGCAGAACACGCCCCCGCGCCACAGGAGGTTAACTCAGAACTGCCACCTCTCACCATCGATGGAATTCCAGTCTCTGTGGACAAAATGACCCAGGTAAGGGGCGGGAAATGAGGAGACACAAAAGACAAATGACACGAGTGTGGGCAGGCCTCTGATCACTTTCCCAGCTTTGTCCTCAGCGACACCACCAAAGAGTAAGATGCAAGCTAAAGTCTGGTAGTGAAACAGTGGCGACCTTGGAAAAGAAAATTTATTGCCTGAAGAGTGCTCCCAACCATGGGAAGGGATGAGTTCTCCTTCTGTTGGCAGTTTCCTTCCTTCACTTTGGACCTTGAGTTGTATAAAAAAAAATCTTATAGCTTGGGGTAGGTTTGAACAGGAGAATGTTAGGAGTTTGATGAATTATAATCAAGTGGGGCCAAGCTCCTTCTCTTTTCATGTAAATTCTATACCATCATGTTATTGCCAAATAAAGCTCCCCTCCCCAGAGAATAAGAATGTAAAACTCAGAAGGACACCCTCCTGAGTCACTGATTACCTCTCTCTTCCTTTAAAAAGGGGAAGTTTTAGCCTGATAAGTGAGCATACTTTAATAATTTTTGATGAGACTATACCTTTTATTTTATTTAACTTTAAAAGATAGAGATTGTTCAGGATCAAACACCATTTTATAAACGCATTTTCCCCTTACCTTATTTTTTTATTAATGTACTTCTATCTTGCTAAATCCCGTGGTCAGTTTTCTTTCCTTATTTTGGTCTTCCAGCAGCATTTAACATAGTTTTTCTCCTCTTCCTCTTCTCATCTGATCAATGTTGGCATGTCACAGGTCTCAATCCTCAGCCTTCTATCTATAGTTTCTCTCCAAGTGATCTCATCCTGTCCTGTGTGCTTTACAATCCCCTCTTTGTGCTGATTATACTCCAATTTATATCACTATAAATCTATTAGACACTTCCATTAGATGTATACTAGACATCTTAAACTGAATGTGTCCAAGACAACCCTTGATTATCCCCACTCTCCACTCCTAATGTGTTCCTCCCCTAATCTTTTCCATATCAGTGAATGACACCACCATCCATCTGGTTGCTCAAGCCCCCAAAATAAGAGTAGTCCTTGATTTTCCTGTTTTGACCCCCACTCCAAACCATATCTAATTCATCAGCAGTTCATGTTGGTTTGCCTCCAAAATGTTCACTGAATCTTTCTTCTGGGTTTCCATCACCACCCAAAGCCCAGCCTGTAGTATTTCTCAAGTAGACCATCTCAATAGCCCTTGATCCCTTTACTACCACTCTAACCCTGCTGCAGTCCCTTTTCCACAAGCCTTCAGAGAGGTTTTTTTGAAGACTTAGATCGTATCACTCTCTTGTTTAAGCCCCTTTACATCTGTCCATTAGTCCTTGAATAGAATTCAGACTCTACCATGGCATCTCCCACACAGGCACTGTACTTCACTCTTTTTCTCAGAAAATCCAAACTCATTCTTTTTGTCAAAAAACCCAAGCTCATTCTTTTGCTTTTGCTAGTCCCCCTGCCTGAAACATTGTTCTTCCAGATCACTACATGACAGATTTGACCTCATTCAGATCTAGCTCAAGTGTCCTCTCCTGAGCCAAGCCTTTCTTGATGACCCCATCTAATGGAGCTTTCTCCTCCCCACCAAATGACCACCTCTTACATCCCCGATTTATTATCTTTATAGCTCTTATCATCCTTAAAATTATCTTATTTTTAACATTTATGCTTGTTTGTGGTCTTTATCTCTAGCTGGAATATGAGAGCAGGAACTTAGTTTATATTCTTCATTGCTGTCCAGTGAAGCTACCTCCCTCCTAAAATAAGACTCATGATCTAAATAATAGTACATATCTGTTAAAAAAAAATGACCTAAGAGTCAGAGCAAAAACAGATCAAGTTGTGTGGGAAGCCCCTCCTCAGTAGGTAGGTGTTCATGTGGTACAGACATTGATGATGCTCTTTGGGAGGCATGGCACTTTTCTTCCACTTTAAGTCTGAACTAGCAACTTGGTCTAAAGTAGTACTACATTTTATAAATGTAAAGCTAAATTGTGACCTTCTGATTGTTAGATTCATAGACTTTTCTGTGGACACACTTGGAGGACTCTAAATAATGGTTCCAAAAGGAAAGCATTATCTAAGTTTCGTTGTTGTTTTTTTTTAACTGTCATTTCATAGCTGCTATTATCCTGTGCCTAGGGCCATTCCATCTGGTTAAATTAAAGAAAGCATAAGGTGAATGTTTTTACTTGATTCATGTAAAGAATCTACTCTATAATTCAGATATAAAGTATACGTAAAGCTTGACCAAACTTCTGGCTTAGAATACTATAGTAGGTAGACTCCTCTCCTGTGATGGATATATTTTCCTCTGTCACATTTGGTGAGTTAGATTGTGACAATCTGAGGTTTTATGATTATATTAAATTCATGGATACTAATTGTTATGAAAATTGACTGATGGCCACAGAGCAGTTTAGTTATCATTTTGGAGCTAAAACATTCTGTAGGTTTGGGGGTTTTTTGTTGTTTTTCCATTCTTTTTTGAATTATGCACTCAGTAGAACTTGGTGCAGGGGTAGATGCAAAGAAGCTGGTATCCATTTTAGACTTGGAGGTACTTTGTTGGAGGCATACATTTTCATTGTCATCACACATTCCCTCCTTTCCCTTCTCACCACAGATGAGGACTAAAAAATAAAACATAACAAAATAAAAACAAACATGATGAGGAGGAGTGAGCAGGATGATGAAAACCTTAGGTCCCAACTGAACCGGAATTTTGTGAATCTGGACCCTAAGGGTTTGGGTTTTTCCTCTTCAATCTTGTGTGTGTGTGTGTGTGTGTGTGTGTGTGTGTGTGTGTGTGTGTGTGTTTTCCTCAGATATGGTCTTAACTTGAGTCAAATCCCTTCCTTTTCTAATTGATCCTAAAGCCTTTCACTATTGATGGTAATAAAAGTAGGATTTTATTTCAAACCAATAAAAAATCTACATTAGGCATCTTCAGAGAACTAGAACCAAGAGGATATGTGTGTGTGTGTGTGTGTAAATATTACGAGATTTATTATAGGAGTTGGCTTGCATGACCACAGGGATTGGCAAGTCCAAATTCCACAGGGCAAGCTGCAAGTTGGGAAAGCCAGTGAAGATTTCAATAAATTCCCCAAGAGAAGCTGCCTGGCAGCTCTCTTCTTCCTGACTGCTGAAGTATCAGTTCTCCCTTAAAGGCCCTCAGCTGATTGGATGAGACTTCTCTCATTGCTCTAGGCAGTCTCCTTTGTTGATTTTAGAGGTAATCAGCCATCGATGCAATCAACTGACTAATGATTTAAATCCACAGTAACAATAAGGCAAGTACTTGCTTGACCAAACAACTGGATACCATAATCTAGCCAAATTGACACAGTCCACCCTTGTCGACTTGGCACCCATACACATCCCCTTAAGCCACACTTAATCTCTAAACAAAAACAGTGACAATCATACTTTCACCTAAGCTAATTCAACCCTCTTGCATACAACTGGAAACACACTAACCCTTTCCCCAGAAAATGATGCAAGTCCTTGGGTAATATTCACTCTTAAACTTGATATCCTGTAACTTCAGTACTATAACATAAGTTATATTAGGCAAGGGTATATGAGTACAAGCACTTAAATATACATTGATTTGGGAGCTGATGTGGCTCAGTGGTTGCACCAGCTTCCTGTATACGAGGTCCAGAGTTCAATCTCCAGCCCCAGCACCTCAACAAAAATTTTTTTAAAATAAAAAGGGAGCAGATGTGGCTCAAGCAGTTGAGCTCCCACCTCCCACATGGGAAGACCTGGGTTCGGTTTTCGGTATCTCCTGAAAAAAATAAAAATGAGCAACAGGGGCCAGCTGTAGCCCAGTGGATAGGGTGCCGGTACACCACATGGGAGGCCCCGGGTTTGGTTCCCGGGGACCTCTCCAAGTGGGCAGACTGCCTGAGAAGGCAAGCCGCTGTGGGCGGGGCAGAGCCACCACGGGCAGGGCAAAATAAAGCCGCCACGGGCAGGGCAAAGCCGCCACAGACAGGGCGAGCCGCTGGCGAATGGAAGCAGAGCTGCCCACAAGTGGGGCAAGCCGCCTGCGCAGTGAGCTGACTCGGTGCATCGCCGCAGCGGGGGGAGACAAAGCAGGCATAGAAGAACACAAAAAAAAATGAACACACAGCAAGAGCAAGCAGAAAGGGGAGGGATATGTAAAAAAAAAAAAAAAAATGAACAACAAGCAAAACAAACAGAAAAACTAACTCAGGGAAGCCGATGTGGTTGAACGCCATCTTCCCATATGCAAGGTCCTGGGTTCAATCCCTGGTACCGGATACCTCAACAACAACAACGATGACAACAAATATATATATATATGTAAATTGGTTTGAAGATGCCAATAGAAATGTAAATTGGTTTTTAAAAAATTTCCAAAAGGCTGTTTGGCAGTGCATATCAAAATCTAAAATGTGTATGCCATGCCCTCCAAGTAAGTGATGATATATGTTCGCTGTTTATCACAGCATTGTTTATGATAGGAAATTTGAAAACAACAGAATTGATTAAATTATGGTGGCAATGTTTAGAATTTACGTGGGAAGAGGAACCACTTAGCCAAAAGAGACTAGAAGTTTAGTATTCCATGAAATATTATACTCTAAAAATGATGATGTTGCTCTCAATTCCTGTGATATATTAAGTTTAAAAATGTTATAAGGCGGGGCAAGCCCCCGTGAGCAGGGCAAGCCCCCGCAAGCAGGGCAAGCTCGTGCCGCGTGGTGAGCTGACTCGGTGGGTTGCCGCACACGGGGGCGGGGGGACACAAGCAGACACAAGAGAGCGCAAGAATGAACACAGCAAGAACAAGCAGAAAGGGGGCGGATATGTAATAAATAATTAAAAAAAAAAGTCTAAAAAGAAATGTTATAAAACAGCATTTCTTACATACTCTAAGTGGTGTAGGGATTTATCTTTTGTTTCTTTGGGGGAGCTAAATTTTTTTTTATTTCAGGGAACAAAGAATTGAGGTGCTTCATCACATTTGTCTAAACCCTGCACACAAATGTGCCCATGCATGTGTGCAGATGTAAAGCTTTGGAGTGCTGTATACCAGAATATTGACAGTGGTTATCTATGCGTAGTGGCTTTTGGGGGGATTTCATTTTCTTTGTCTAATAAGCTTGAATTACTTTTATAACCAGAGAAACACAATAAAGTATTATCACATTTTAAACTTGAATTTTTTTAGGGGCAGGTTTAATGATGCTTCTGCTTTGTTTTGTCTGAAGATTACTTGCAGAGTCCATTGATTTCATATAATTCTATATAAGATCCTAAGATACGTTCTGAATCATTCAAAGAAAGTAAATTATGTTCACTGTTGTTCTAATGTTACGTGTTCATTATTTTTATTCTTTACTAATTAGAAAGGCAGCAGGTTTTATTGGAAAGAATACTAACTTGGAGCCAGAAGACCTAGTCCTAGGTCTGTTCTACGATATATCAGCCCTGGTTTAGTTCCATCTTTTTTTTTTTTTTAATTTACTTTCTCCATCCCCCCACCCCCACCCCAATTGCTGTTTTGTGGCCATTCGCTGGGCAATTCTCTGTGTCTGTTTCCTGCCCTCTCTTCTCATCCTCCTCCTCCTGTCTTCACCAGGATTCGATCCTGGGGACCTCTGATGTGGGAGAGAGACATTCTGCCACCTGCACCACCTCAGTTCCTGGATTTTGGGCACATCTCGTCTTGGCTCTCCCTTGTGTCTCTCTCCTGTTACATCATCTTCTTACTGCATAGCTCGGTGGGGCTTGGTGGCACACCCGCGCGCCTTTTATATTTTTTCTTTATTTTACCGGGAGGTCCCGGGGATTGAACCTGGGTTCCCTCCATATGGGAGATAGACACCCAACCATTTGAGCCATATCTGCCCCCTCTAGTTTAATCTTCTAAAAGTGGAAATAATACGTGCCCTACTTTATGGATGGAGTTAGAAGAAGGAAAAAAGGAGGTATTATATAGGAAAGTGTTTTGAAGGCTAAGGTACCACACAAAGGTATTATTACTAATTATTAATGTTAACTATGTGTGTTAACTATATTAACTTTTGAATAACCTGTACACACCATCTGTCACCCATGCTTTATTACAGAAAATTAATGAACCTAGAATTTTTATTTTGCTCTACACCGAAATGGAGCAATGCAGGTTACAACATATATTTCAGATTGAAAAATTGAGGCATAAATAGAGGAAGCAATTTGGTTAAGTTTATATAAAACAAGCTGGTGACGAAAATAGAATTTAGGGTCAAGTCCATATTACAGTGCTTTCTGCTCTTATTTTTTCTGTAAAACTGTATTGTGCATTCAAATCACCTGGTGGTCCTGGCCAAATGCAGATTATGAGTCAGTAGATATGGAGTATGACCTGAGATTACTCTGCCTTTCTAGCAAATCCCTTGTTTTTCCCAGTGCTGCTGAGTCTCACTTTGAGTTCAATGAATTACATAATTTCTTGAAGAGCCTTTATTATATTATGTAATAATTTTTATGATTTTGCTAGTGAAGAGCTAGTGCTCTTTTATCACACTTGAGTCCTATAGAATTCCCTTGTTCATGGGAGGTTGTGAATCTTTTTGGAATCTATCTTCAAAAAGATTCAGGCAAAGATGATAATTATAGAAAAGACATTTCTGGAAATACCTGTCCGATATTATTGGTTAAAATTCACTCCTCTTTCTCTCTCCCTCCTTGAACTTACTGTCTTCCTTTTACTCTCACTGGGGCAGTCTTTGTTGCTTTAATATTCCCTTGGAGTGATGATGCAACAGGATAGTAATTCTTCACCAGTTTTCAGGGAAACCTTCAGA
>PVKH010027736.1:0-12964 GCA_004027955.1 Chaetophractus vellerosus | reverse complement strand
ATTGGAAAACAGAACATCAACATACCATAGGGGGAGCGGAGGTGACTCAAGCAATTAGGTGCCTCCCTCCCACATGGGAGGCCCCAGGTTTGGTTCCTGGTACCTCCTAAAAAGATGAGCAGACAGCGAGTGCAAACAACAAGGGGGGAATAAATAAATAAATAAGTAAATAAATAAATAAATAAATAAATAAATACCATAGGGAAAGATTTTAGCATATGGTAGTTGTTCATTCTTTCAGGAATGACTTCATCCTTGCTTGACTTTCATTAATTTGTAGAGACAGTCACTTTCTGCTCTGTAATGTAGCTTTCCAATGTCAATGGTCCTCTGCTCCAGAGAGGAAGTTAAACAATGATTTTGATCCTCTGGTTTTCTCCAAATCTGAACAGCTATCTAGTTCACTGTTTGCCAGCTCTTGCCCTAAAGTCCCTGTATGTTCTTTTGAACCCTGACAGTTTGCCATGCATGTATGAGGGACTTCCATGGTGGTGGCAGCAGCCGTGAAGTAGTCTTGTTGACCAAATGCAGTACTTTGCAATCTGTCCTTGCTATTTATTTTTAGTAAGTGAATTCTGCTCTGCCGAAGAAAAGCAACAGGTTAGCACAGAACTTTCGGATGCACATTTTTTAAATAATAATTTTTAGTTTTTAGTTTTTAAAAGATACCTAGATTACATAAATATTACACAAAAAATATAGGGATTCCCATATGTCCCACTCCCCACACCTCCCACACCCTCCCACATAAACAACATCCTTCATTGGTATGGCACATTCATTGCAATTGATAAATGCATCCAAGGGCATTGCCACTGAGCATGGACCATAGTTCTCATTGTAGTCTACACTCTCTCCCACACAGTTCTGCAGGCTATGGGATGATACAAAATGGCCTGTTTCTGTTGTTGCAATGTCATTCAGGATGATTCCCAAGTCCCGAAAAAGCCCTCATAAACAACTGTTTTTTCCATCTCCCTGCCCCTAGAGCCTCCAGTGGCCACTGCCTCCACATCAATGTTGTAATTTCTTTCATTGGTAGAATCACAATATGTCTTTAGTAGAATACCAGTAAGTCCTCTCTAGTCCATAGTTCATTCCCCAATCCTGAGGATTCTGGGATGGTGATGTCCTTTCCACCTCTAATTGAGAGGAGGCTTCGATCCCATTTAGCGGATGGATGGGACTCTCTTGCTTGCAGTTGTAGGTTCTCTCATTTCCTTGGTATGGTGGTAATCAGTCTTCACCTCCTTGTTAGTTGTCCTGGGTGCATCCAATGAACTGGAGAGTAGGTGTTGCAAATCCGCTGAGGCTCTGGGCCCAGCTGGCACATGGACAGCCCAAAGATTCAAATAGCTCCGGAGTTTGGTACTTTGCCAGTGGGCCCTACTTTGCGGTTTGTGCTCCTGAGAGTGACAGTTGGACTCAATTATGACTTCCCTACACATGGCTCATCTGTCCCTTCTATTTCAACCTATACCTGGTGCTGGAGTTTGTAGACGTACATCCAAGAGACTGGAATCTTTGGATGTACATTTTTATGAGTCAGGTTTGGACGTGCTCAGTCAAAGAATGGGCTGAGACAGGTGCTCTGCCATTGGATTTTAGGATAAACAGTGGGGACCGCCAGCCACAAGTGTGTCAGTCCGTGTTTGGGAACACGTCTACTCTGGGGTCTAAAGGGCATCCAGAACGTCAGCTCATTTCTACCTCTTCTTTAGGAAAAGATCAAGCCAGGCTTCAGAATCATTTGACAGGAAGGTGCCAATAAACACAAACCCGAAGGGAAGCATCCACTTTCAAAGCTCACGGTGTTCAGTCAGCTGTGAAGCCTGCCTCTGAGTGTCAAGCCCTTTCAGGGAACGTGGATCCAGCCCTCTGGTGGTGCTATCTGATTTTGCTTTGTTGGAAGACATCCTCTTATCATTACTTACATGCCCTGGCTGCTTAGGAACAGACATGGATTGATTGCTGCTGCCTTTGATTTGCAAATTTGCATTTGTTGGGAGTCCTAGAGGATGCCAAAGCCTACCTGGGACTCAGCTGTCAATTTCTCTGGCAGGGTTTATAAGCACACTTGCAACCTGTGTGCAGACAGCTGGTAGATAGATATCTGTCCCACTTTGAGGTCTTAGAGACAGATAAACTGGAAAGTAATAAATGGCAATTATGACACGCACGTTCGTAACTGTTCGTATTGTATATTTATAATGTAATTTATGAAAGCATCTTATTTATAACATTCGTACATGGCCATTATTATGCTGAGGCAAAGCTTTCTTTACCTTTTCCTTTTTGTTCATTGTCTGTTTAAAGAGTTTGCAAGTTCACATGTTTATATCTAGCAGGACAAAACATTTTTAAATTCTTTCTCAGAGGAAACAAAAGCAAAGCAAACTTTCCTTTAACTATATTATATATCTCCTTTATATCCCCATAAAATGCAGGTGCTAAAATGCTCTTTCATCCCAATACCTGCATTTTATGATTCTTATGACATAATATATTTTATTTTTGACTTCTTAAAGGGATTGAAATGGAAACAAAAGAAATGGGATTCGTTTAAAATGAAAGGCAGGTTTGGCAATATGTTTATCTGGACTAACATTTCTAAACACCTATCAACCCAGAAAAGATTAATATAAGCTCTAAAAGACAAATCCATAGACAATCTTATCTGCCATTTATTTACCACTTATTCTTTTATTATTGTCCAGAATCAGAAAGGTTTTACTAAATTACATATTGATCTTTTCAAATGGTAGGTATTATTATGACATTCAAATATGAGAAATCTCTGCTAAAAAGAACTATACCAGTCTCAACTTTCCTACAATGCAGGCCCACTGTAATTAATTACCCAATCAAGGTGATAAAAAGAAAATGCCTAGTTGAAGTTGTTTGCAATACCTCCTTGTAATTTTTGAATAATGACAGAACTGTAAGTGAAGTTTTATAATGAGTTTTTCTTTATTTTATAGGTGTGATAATCAGAGCTAAGTTTTCTGAGTAGATGCAGAGTTTATAGATGAGCCTTACAGCTTAGAGGAAAGTCAAAGGGAAAAAAAAACATATGAAAAGAAAGGAGTATTTTATCAAACAATAAGTTTACTGAACAGTACATTTCTGATGAAATCACAAGACTTTTGGAAAAAATTATTCCTCTCACTCACTCTCCCCTCAGGGTGAATTCAGTGTCAAATGTAGCACATGATAGTGGTAACTGGCCAAGCTTTAACTTTAAACAAAAAGTCACTATTTTATCATTATAGATAGGAAAAAGGAAACCATATAAAACAACCAAGAACATCTTATCACTTCACTTTACATGGCAAAGCATCCTCTACTTAGAATGTGAGTTTGTTCATTTATTTTTAAAATAGCCTATAGGGAGACTTCTTTAAAAAGAATGCTTATGTTTAAATTTGGGTTTCGGTCTACAAGGCAGTGTGACTTTAAGAAAGAGCATCGCAGCTAAACCTTTGTGAACCCATCTGGAAGACGGATATAAAAATATATCTACTTTATGAAGAGGTGATTTGGTGAATCAAATTTAAAAGTCCTTCTTGGGACATTGCTGTTATGCTCTGAAATGGCTGAGAAGGTATAAAGACTCATTCCTTAACTAGAAAAAGTCCGAGTTCATCCCTTAGCAGGTAAGGAGTCCAGGCAAGGACAGAAATAATTTCTACTGCTAACCGTCAGTGGTCTTTCAGTCAGTAAGTGTTCACCTGCTATGGGCCCAAGGAATGGGACCTGCTCCTTTGACCTCCCTCCTGTTTCTTTGCTTCTCCCTGCCCTGTATGGCTGGAAACACCATGCTTTTTGGTAGAAGTTGAAATTGCACATGCTTCAGTATCGGGCAACTGTACAAAAATAGTCTCTGTATCCTCTCTCTTGCTAATGTCAACCACCCCTCTTAGTACTACCTGGGGAAGAAGGTGGTGGATAAAGGTTTTGCAAGAGATAAAAGCACCTTAGTTCACTGATGGCGATGGGGCTGAAAAAATGGAGGAGGTGAGGCCAACTGCCTGGTATCATATGCATTCTCTGTCACCTACCAACAGACTCAGTTTCTTCATCTGTAAAATGGATGATATTTTACGAATGCTATGGTAACAACATTGCTATGAGGATGGGATGAGTAATATTCATAAAGTAGTTAGAACAGTATCTATGAGAATTCTTAAATAAAAACGATGTAAGGAATAAAAAACAAATTGGATTATCTTTATTATGCAAACCTGTTACCCCTATTTAAATTTGGCTTGAACTTATGAATTAGGAATTGTGTCTCCCTAATCAGCCATTTTAACATTGATTTGATTGCTGCTAGCTTTATTACAATGAGTGCACAAATGCCTGATATAATTCTGTCCCTTTATTAACTTAATTAGAGAAAAAGGGCAACAAGAAAAAAATAGCCATCGTCTCACGTTTCAACATTCAGAGGAACCCCTTGGACGGACCATTTGAATTGAAATTAGCTTGCTCATCCATCCACTGCAGGTGGATATTTGATTTCTTTAGTCACAGAGACACGTCCACAGCCTCGTAAGCAGACTGACAAGGGCCACCTGCTCCTTCTGGGGAAGTCTATGTGGAGGATAAACAATGTAGAACTGGGAGGAAACCCACAGAGAAATTCAGCAGCCCGTGGGAGGAGACTGGCTATTTTGGGGCAGGAACCCTGGAGAGAATATAAAACCTCATCCAATCAACTAATAAAATATTCTTTTTATTGTTTATTTTCCAAGAAAGTGTTCTGGCCCCCACCCACTCCAAACAAGCATGATATCAGCATTTGCAGTCTTTATACTCTGTCTTCTTTTCATCAGTGACAAAAGTCAAGTTTCAATGCATTCCTTTCATTTACTTTTAAACAATTCAATTTTCAATAAAATTTAGCTCCTTCTAATTTGGGAAGAGAAGAGGAAAGGCAGATTGATAACAAGCATGGACACTGATCTGGGGAGGAATCCTCCTGGAATTCTGACACTGCCTGCCTGCCAGATTAGAACCCATTGTACTGTTGTATGGATTAAGTGAGGTGCTTGATGAAAGCTGCCCATGATTAAACCTGACATTTAATAGGGGTTTAAAAATATTTATTCCCTTCTCTGTACTACTGAAAAAGGTAAGTTGCATATATGAATAAGTAACAGATGCTAAGAAAAGCTTAATAATTGTTTGTTAATGTCAACTGTTAGTCCTTTGGGTACATCCATCTTTAGCATCTTCATATGCTCATAGGAGACAGTTGTGTCACCGCTCAATCCCCACAGCTCCCTGTGGATATTTTCTTTGAAAAATATTCAAGATGAAATTTTGGATTGAGTGAACTATCACATTTTCAATTTTCGTTGCTGACATACTTCAAATATCTGAAAGTCTTTTTTTTTTAATCTCCACACATTCATTATCGCATAAGCCTAAAATAACAAGAAGCCAGGGTATTTAGACAGAATCGTACAACCATTAGAAGTACCTCACTTTTATATTTAGGGATTTAATTAAGGCTGAGTGAGTAGAAATATCTGCTTCAAAGCTGCCAGCCTTCTAAAGTAAAACCTGAGAAGACACACAAAGGGAGGTATTTGAATTACGTGATCAAATTCATAGAAAACCTGCTGAAGTGGGAGATGTATAATGTCTCCCAGGATACAGACTGTTCTACCTAATGGATTAGCAAACATTTATTATTTATATAATGCTCTCAACCTGAGCAGTACCTTTTTTCCAAGGTTTGAAGGTTGATAAGAGCATGGACAGTACAATTCACTAATCCTTCTGCCCATCATTTGCTTGAGGAGCTGGGAAATATTCTGAACTCTTTATTTTTTCTTGAATGTTCCTCACCCTTTGTTACCTAACCCCACCACCAAATGCACATCACAACATACCGATTTTCCTTCCCTAATATCTTCATATGAGCAATCTCTCCTCTCCCTGGAAAAGGTGAGAGAGAAGCTTCTCGCCCTGCTCTCCTTGCTCAGGCCCTGCTCTGTTACACTCCACCAACTGCAGGGAATGTGAAGCAAGAGGGGATAGCTGGAAGATGCCTCAGTGAAAGCTCTTCAGTGGCTCACCTTTCATGGGGCAGGAAGTCCCAACGCCAGAAGTAGGCCAAAACAAGACTCTCAGCACCCCTAGAGGAAGCTAGCAGCAGGTACCCACCCGTCTTGACCATCTTCTGTGGCCGGTGGTCTGGCTGTCCCGATTAAAACTTGACTTTCCACCACTCTTCATGTCTGTTCACTTATTTGTCCAGAATTCCCTTTCCTTCCTTCCTTTTCTTTTTTTTTTTTTATATGAGTTACTGGGGATTGAAGCCAGGACCCAGTACATGCAAAGCAGGAACTCAACCACTGAGCTCCACACGCTCCACATTTCTTCTCTTCTTTGTGAAGTACATATGATATTCAACCACCACCACCACCCCTCCAGAAATTAATCATGTATCCCCCTCCTTTACAAAGCTTTTTCGTTAGCATTGGATTTTCCAAACCAGACTGATTTTTGGTTAGCTCACATACAACACCTAAGGCACTTTGACATCCCTGTCTTCTTTTCCAACTCAAGTGCTCTACTCTCTGTCTTCTATCAAGACCCATCATAAATCCCACCAAACTTACATAACATCTTCTATATCCATCTCAAATAAAAGTGACCTTCCCTTACTTTTCATTCCTATTCTACTAACCATGACCCATTTAAGCTATTGGTAGCCAAACCGACAAGGCTTTGAATTCCAAGTTTCCCACTTAATGACTGTGGACAAATTTCTTTACTTTTCTGAGACTCGGAGTTCTTGTTTTTCAAAATGGAATAATAGGGGCCGGCTCGATAGCCCAGTGGATAGGGCGCCGGCATACCACATGGGAGGCCCTGGGTTCGATTCCTGGGGACCTCCCCTAGCGGGCAGACCGCCTTGAGAATGGCAAGCCGCCATGGGCGGGCCGGAGCCGCCGTGGGCAGGGCAAGAAGCTGCCATGGACATGGCAAGAGCCGCCACGGGCAGGGCAGGTCGCCCGCGGATGGAGCACAGCCAGCCACCCGCGAACTGAATCAAGCACCGACCGTGAACGGACGCAGAGACCGCCCACAAGCGGGGAAAGCCGCGCCTGCGCAGTGACCGCTCTCGGCGTGTCGCCACAGCGGGGGGAAGGGGAGATATGTAATAAAATAAATAAATCTTAAAAAAAAATGGAATAATAGTAGTAGTAGTAATAATAACACTTACCTTCTAGAATACTCACGAATCGTTGGAAGATACATAATTTCTAGGGTTATTCCTTGCATCTAATGGGTGCTCATATTTCAATTTCTTCTTTTCCTCTCTTCTACCCACTCTCACAAGCTCACTAATAAGCACTTATGTCTGCTAACATATTAAAGTTATTTTTAATATTTTATTCTTTTTATTGTTTGTTGCTCCTCTCTTGATAAAAAGTCCTGTTTTATTGGAAAAATAAGTAGACATAGTAAGTAATAAATCAATGCAAAAGTCTGTGGACAAAAACTTAATCATCCTCACTGCTTCCTCCTGTGAAGTAACAAATGAAGTAACCAATGTTATCAAGTCAGGGTGTATGCTTTTCCAACTTTCTCCAAGTACACACAAACAAAACTATACACATCTAGGCTTTCTGTTGCTGTTTTTGTTTCTTTTTGCAACTCGCTTTTCTTAAGTTCATGGTATCTTTGTAGACCAATTGATATTAATGTAGATACATCTCTTTTATTATTATATAACATTTAACTGTATATTCAATGACTCAGTTCATTATCTATTTGATAAGCATTTTGTGACTCTTGATTGCCTAAGGAAGAGTTAGTTCCTATCTTTTTCATTGTTAATATAATGCTAATTTTGTAGTGAGGAGAGAACCATTAATCTAAGGGAAGGCAGTTCCCTTCGCCGGCCTTCAAAGGATAAGTTATAATTGACCAAAGTTTGTAATAGCTGTTCCATTCTCTTTTGACAGTGATTGGTCCAGGGATTGGCATGGGCTTCATTCTGTCTAATGAAACATAAGGGGAAGTCTACTGAAAGACTTCCCTCCCCAGATAAAGTCACAGATTTGCCTGAAGGAAATGTTTTGACCTTACCCCTTTTTCCTTGGGAAAATGTTTCTTTTGATTTGTGACCATGAGGGAAGAGGCCAACACAATTCCAGGTTTCCAAATGAGACATCGGTAAGCTATTAAATCAATCATGAGACCACCACACTTCAACCTTCTTGGTAAACAATAAAACTCCTCATGATGTAAACTTCTATTAACTGTTTGTAAATGCAGAACAAGCTTTCTAATTGATACACATACAGTGGGAAGTTGTAGGCACTACCATTTATTTGCTCAGTTGAATAGAGGAAGCTTCCATTTGAAAATCTGTTGAGCACTGCCTTCTTCATTTCTCAGTTATCAGCTGGCCCTTTGTTGGCCAGTGGTGCCCAGCTGCTTGGGCTCATCCAGTGTATTAGTTAGTATGGTATACATAGATTTGTGGTCTCACAATTCTGTTTATAGAGCTAAACAAATGCCACACCTCAAAGCAAACTTGGAAATTGATGCTTGGTATAGCATGTATGTTGTTGAAGTGGTTTTGGAAAACTGCTAGGTGCATTGAATTACCATTTTAAAATATTAGCTCATTATGCCTTAAGACATATTTTAATTAGTTCCCGTTTCTTTCTCATTAGCCAGGTGTAAGGTCCATCTTTCTTGAGAATCTCAATGGAAGATGGTAATGGAAATACGGGATGTAAGTAATCCTTAAACTGGTAGGTTCAAGGAATGACCCTCTGCAAAGTGAAGCTGGAGAAATGGCCACGGCAGGCCAGGTGACAATTTAATTGTTGATATTCAGTTTATATAATTTCTTTTTCTTTGAATCCAGACACAGAAAGTTTCTAAAAATTAAATTTTAAATTTTGTTACTGCTTCTGATTTATTTCCATGAAGGTCGATTTTCTCTATATACATAGTTTTTTACTCACTAAAGGATAAAGTCAACCTGATTAACCATGCCTTTTGGTTAGAGAGCGGACCTTCTCAGTGCATAGTACCTACTGAGGCCAAACATTCTGGTGACTTTAAAATGAAGCAGCTACATCCCCATGGCTTGGAGGAAAGAGTGCAGAGCAGGTGAGGTCTTGCTAGATGCATGTGAGGAGAGCGTCTCTGACCTGCCTAGCATTACAGGTTGGAGGTAGGCAGGAATACTGCTCAAGGAGATGCAGGAAGTTGAAGCATTCCCGTATGCAGAAGGGGAAAGTAAAATGAAAAATAAATAGAAGTCAAAGTCATGAAAACAGACCTCAGCAACCACTTCCCTTTTCTCTTTCTACAACTGGTAATACCATAGAAATGACGTCAGTGATGTGGGGGAATAAAGGAGGAGAATATTGAAAATAATTTGTAATTTTTTAAGAATAGGAGAGCAGTTTTCTGAAAAGTATTTTAAAGGCCAAACTCTCTCATTAAATTACATTATTTATTAATTCACTGGTTCTTTTTTTCATTACTTGTTTGACTACTTGTTTATACCAAGCAAGCGATAGAGGGGGCACTATATCATGCACACTGAACTACGTTCTTTAAAAAAGCAGCAATGTTTCTCTCTTCAAGGAGTCTACAATACTGCGTTGATGAACTCTTCATTTGCAAATCAAATATCAACATCAACAAACCTTACTGAGTACTTATTTTGGGCAATACGTTATGCTATATGCCAGGAATGCAAACAGGTATAAGAAATAGTTGTTTATTCATTCACTCATTTATTCAACAAATATTCCATGAGCCTCTTCTCATACAGGCCTTGTGCCAGATTCTGGCATGAAGTGATGTGTCAGAGAGTTTTAAGAAATGGGACTATTCCTGATAATTGGAGGGAAACATAACTTAAAAAAATATATGTGAGGATACTGTTTTAGTTTCCTAGGCTGCTCAAGCAAATACTGTGCAATGGATTGGCTTACACAATGGAAATTTATTAGCTTATGGTTCTGAGGTTGAAACAAGGTGATGCTTTCTTCCCAAAGAGGGTGGTGTTCTGGGACTGACTGCCAGCAATCCTTGATCCTTAGCTTGTCACATGGCAATGCACACAGCAGCATCTCCTGAGGTTTCTCCCTTCTCTTTTGGGCTTCGTTTCTTGCTTCTTATGGCTTTCTATGTCTGTCTGAATTTCATTCCGTTTATAAAGGACTCCAGGAATAGGATTAAGATTCATGCTCATTGAGATGGGTCACACCAGTTAAGTTAAGAAGTAACCTCATGAAAATATCCTACTTACAATAGGCTCACACTCACAGGAACAGAATAAATTTAGGAACATGCTTTTTTGGAGTACATACAGCTTCAAATCACTGCAGAAACAGTTTAGGTAAGAGAAATGGCAAGGAACCAGGAATGTGCAGGTCCTATTTTTGGAAATCCAAATAGAAGAGCTTGAAAGACACATGCTGAATCTGGGGATAGTGTTTCAAGAAGTAGTTAGGTGCTGCATCCTGGTTTGGTCCCCAAGGGTTTTCAAATGATGACTGCAGAAAGAATGCTAGTCTAAAGGGCATTTCCAGCTAGGCTTTAGCTTGGTGGGAAGACATTTTTTAAAAATTAGAAAGAAAGAAACCTTTGTGGAGAGGGGGAAACTTTAATTCATTCATTCACTGTTTAATGAAAAGGATTTTTGAGTTTCAATGTGCTAAGCATGTAGAGTATGCAAAGATTAATAAGACAGTCCTCCCTCCCACCCTCCACAGTTTATAATTCACTGAAAGACCAGGGCCACCAGGGCTAAGTAGGAACTATAAAGACAAATTTAAAAGCAGAAGCCACAAGTTGGGAGGCCTCTATAATGGGTGTAGTTGACTCTTGGTGGTTCATGACCTAGAATTTTAAATGCAATGATATTTTTGGATGATATAGAACAGGGCTCAGCAAATTACAGTCGATGGACCAAATCCAGATGGTTTTTGTATGGCCTGTGAGCTAGGAATGGTTTTACATTGTTTTTAATAGTTGAAAAACTAACAAAAGAAGAAGAATATTTCATGATGCAAAAAGTATAAGATGGTCAAGGTTCAGGGTCTATGAAGTTTCACTGGAATCTAGTGTTGAGGATTGAATCTAGTCCCCACCCAAGACACATCCAAACCTTTCCTGCAATCCTGAGGCTGTGCACCCATCTGTAAATAGGACCTTTTAAAGAGGTTGTAATTGGTTAAGGTGTGGCCAAATTGATCCGGGGTAGGTCTTAATCCGTATGCCTGGAGGCCTTATAAAGAGGGGAAATTCAGATATAGTCAGTTAGTAGAAATCAGGAACCAGAAAAAGCCAGACGCAAAGTCAGAGAGAAGAAAATGTGGCAAATGACGGTCAGCACCACAGTGACACCACTTCTGAGAGAAAGTCTTGATTTTGGACTTTCAGCCTTCAAAACCACGAGGCAGTAAATGCTTGTTGTCTGAATCAACCTTTTGTATGGTATTTGTCAGAGCAGGTCCGGCAAACTAAGACACATAGCTACTCTCATTGGCTTATGTTCCGTCCATGGCTGCTTTGTGTTACCACGGCAGAGTGGTAGTGATCCCAATGAACTAGTTTGTGCCCAACGACTTGGGGTGCAGAGTGGGGGCTCAGCCTCCCCAGAACCACTGAACTCTGCATCCTGGTCACAGCTCAAGCTGTGGTTTGTCTGCTGGTTTGCTGCTCTGCTCCTCAGATGAAATCCTACATTACTTTGGTCTACTGCAGCCAACTTTCACTATCCAAAGAGGAAGCCAGTTTCTTACCCATCTCATAAAAGCTTTTCATTAAGTGTAGGCTTTAGATTCAATGCATTACAATTTGAATGAGATAGGTGTTGTTGACCTCTCCCCTTTATGCACAGCTTCTCTTTCTCCAGGGCATTAAGTATTGGGGTAACAATGGCCACCAGCTTGAGAAAGTCTCACCAATCTCTACAGACCCCTTCCCACCTCATGCCCCATTGCTATGTCCAGCTTATTATCTTAAACACTTTCTTTTCTCTGGATGGCTTCCTTTTAAAGCAGGGGTTCTTAACCTTTTTTGCCCCATGGAATCTTTACTAAGTCCACACTGTTTGGTGTATTATTTAATAAACATAGCACACCCGCACCAACACATCCCCCTAAGAAGAATGTGGGTTTTTTTAAAATTTCAATTCAAACTCATGGACCCCTTGTTAAGAACACTGCTCTAAAACCAAGCCTTCTTTATAAGTATTCTATTGTCATTTGGGGGTCCCTGTACCTTGCTCCATTTTCTTCACAGGCCAGTGACTATCCTTATGTATGAAGTTTGAACTTTCATCCCAAGAGAGCCTCGAGCTTCCAAGTCACTCACCACATAAAAAAAGTGGGGAGGGAAAGTCTCCTATGTTTACCCCCAGATGACTTAGGTAATTTTACTTTTTATATTTTGAAGATTAAAAAAAATTCAAAGATGGCACTTTCTTTAAAAAATAGAAAAGAAAACAAAACCATCCTACTCAAAAAATAGGATAAATCTAAAATTGTGTTTTTCACAGTGCCCTAATTATCCAAATGCCGTGTGGTGCCTCAGCACCTATCTCACTGCTGCTGAGCCACTTGCGTAGACACTGACCTTTGGCCCAGTTAAGAAGCAGTGTTCCACCCTTCGAGTTCAAACCCCCATCTGTGGTCACCACCCACATACCTCACCCAAAACCTGTGGCTGGCCCCAAATGATAAGTTCACCATCTCCACTGCTCTTGGGCCCCCAGTCCCTTTGTCTTTTTGCATGCATTTGCTTTAAACTAACCAATCCTTGACACCCACAGGAAATCTATTAACCTCCATCCATTAAGCCTTTACTCTGCTTGAGTGCTCCCCACCTGTTGGTTGAGCCATCCAAGCCCTTGGCGCTTCCCATCAACCCCTCAGGGCTCCACCCCTCTTTTTGAGACCTGTGA
>PVKH010027735.1:0-12971 GCA_004027955.1 Chaetophractus vellerosus | reverse complement strand
AGCTGGCCTTTTGGAGACAGGCAAAGCCCAGAGAGCCTCATAGTCTACAGCTGACCTTGTGGAGAAAACAGAGGAGTTGAGCCCAGAGAGAAACAGAGCCCCGGGATGAGAGGAACCCAAGAACCCTGAACCCTGGCAAACATTAGCAGCTGTCTTGCTCCAACATGTGGCAATGGACTTTGGTGAGGGAAGAAACTTATGCTTTGTGGTCTGGTAACTGTAAGCTTCTACCCCAAATAAATATCCTTTATAAAAAACCAACCAATTATTGGTATATATTGCAAAGGCACCACTTTGGTTGATTAAAACACTATCCTTTAGCTATTTTTCTGGAGAAGAGAGTCCTGTGTATTTCTAGTTCGTCATCTTCCCGGAAGTTGAGTGTCTTCTTGATATCTTTTATCTCTTTAGCTATATTAACTTTTAACTCAAATCATTAATTTGATTTTGGAAATTCTGGGCATCTCAGTGATTAGTTGTGTCAAATCCTGTGCCTCTTCTGGGGCTATGATATATTCCTTTTCTTGAACCATTTCTTCTATTTTCCTAGTATTGCTTGTAATTTTTTGCTGATGTCTAGACATCTGATCAGGATGGTGAGTTTATTCAGATGCTCAATTTCTCTCTCTTTCGTAGGGGTTTAGTGGTGGGAGGCAGTGTATTACTGTTGTTTTTTGATTCTTGGTTCAATCTGCTCTGCATCTTTAGGAATGTATCTGTTAGTTGCTCAAACCTGGGCCCTGGATCCAGTAACGCGTTGCAGACCCACTTCCTAGGGCCTTGCAGAGGGAGGTTGTAAAAGCCAGGAAAAAACTCTCTTATTACTTTTAATTTCCTCACATGTACTGCCTTGGTCTCCCCGCAGATGGTGCTCTTTGGCAGCCGTCTCACTTCAATGCGTGGTTGGAGTGTGTTTGCTCAACATGGACCCGATTAGTATGAGAGCAGATCCTGCCTAGAGGTCAAGGGCTTCTTAGTTCAAACTTTCTCAGAGACGGTTCTCCAACCTTTGCTGGTAGCCCCCTCCAATTTCCCGGGTAAGAAATAATTCCAGTCACCTCTGTGACCTCAACAACCAGTCCCAGTCAGTAAAGAGGGAGACTGAGTAGGTTGGCTCTCTTTAGTCCTGTGCTAGACTGAAGGCAAACAATGGTGCAGCCCCACCGGGTCTGGAAGAGCTCATGGGACATAGCAAACCAAATTAGGGGTCAAAAGCAGAGTCAGTTAGGGTGTGTCCCTCTCTTTGCTGGGGAAGTGGATCCCTGGTGCCCCTTTGTCTTTAGCCACTGGACCCAAGTCCCGAGAATTCAAAAGTGTCTATAAGTTGGGGGAGGATTCTGGCATATGCAGCTATGGTTTTTAAGTGACAGTTTTGCCATCTCAATTCTTTTCCTTTTTCCTTCTCACTTCTGGGCAGTGTCCATCCTTCACCTGGTATCCTAAACCCAAGAAGTTATTTTCCAGGCCATTTCTGCCTGTCCTTTAGCTATTTTTCTGGAGTGAAGAGAGTCTCGTGTATTTCTAGTCTGTCATCTTCCCTAAAGTCCCCCTGCCCCCATTTCTGAAAATGAGTCTCACCAGATATGAAATTCTTGGCTCTCAAGTTTTTTTCCCTTCAGCACTTTAAGTATTTTAATCCACTTCCTTCTCACCTCCATTGTTTTGATGAGAAATTGACCCTCAATATGATTGGGATTCCCTTCTTCTGCAGATTTGAGAACTCTCTCCTTGTCCCTGGCATTTGATAGTGTAATCAATATATGATGGGCGGTATTTTTTCTTCATGTTTATACTAGTTGGTGTTTTCTGACCTTCTTGGATGTGCATATCCACATCTTCTGCTAACTTTGGGAAGCTCTCTGTCATTATTTCTTTGATATTCCTTCTGACCCTTTCTTTCTTCCTCTTCTGGCAGTCCCATAATGCATATATGGGTGTGCCTGATGGTTTCCCATAGCTTTTTTAGGCTATTTTCATTTTTTAATATTTATATTTTCTTTCTGCTCCTCAGCCTGACCCCTTTCAAGTGTCCTGACTTCAAGTTCACTGATTCTTCTTCCACTAGCTCCAATCTGCTCTTGAAACTCACCTGGGTGTTTTTCATTTCAGTTATTATTGTTTTCAACTCCAGTACCTTTTAAAATTTTCTATCGCTTAACTTAGACTCTCATTTTGCTCATTCATTGTTTTTCTGATAACCTTTAGTTAATTCTCTGTACTTCATCTTCTTGAGAATTTTTAAGATTAATTTTTTTTAAGGTTTTGTTCTATATGTCACATTCTCATCTTCTTTGTGGGTGTTTTCTATTTTTATCCTCTTCCTTTGGACAGGTCATCACTTTCTGTTCCTTTGCCCTGTATTCTTTTCTTCCACACTGTACATTTTAAATATTTTTAAATGTTAACACTGGGGAGACAACCAGCAAGATGGCGTCAGAGTAAGGAGCGCCTAGAACCAGCTTGTGCTACAGGGCAATTAGTAATCACCCAGAGCTATCTAAAGCATTTGTTTGGGGGCTCCAGGAGACCAGAAGAGCATCCTGCAACATCCTGAAAAGAATGGAAGAAGGAGAGTGCACACCTGCAGAGAAGATTCTTAAGGAGAGCACTCCACGACGCGGAGGCCGGTACCCACCCTCCACAAGCCGCCTAGGGAGCTATTCTGCGGCTGGTAATGGAAGCTCATTTCTCAAAATCAGGGGAAAAAGAGACACCAATAAAAAATTAGAATCCATACCAAGAAAGAGGAAGATATGGCCCAATTAAAGGAACAAGATAAGCTTTCAGATGACATAAAGGAGTTGAGGCAACTAATCACAGATGTTCAAACAATTCTCAATAAATTCAATGAGATGGCTGAAGAGACAAAGGATATTAAGAAGACACTGAATGAGCACAAAGAAGAATTTGAAAGAATACATAGAAAAATAGTAGATCTTCTGGAAATGAAAGACACAATAAATGAAATAAAAAGTACACTAGAATCATATAACAGCAGATTTGAGGAGGGAAAAGGATTGGTGAGCCTGAAGACATGGCTTCTGAAAGCAAACATACAAAAGAACAAATGAAGGAAAGAATGGAGAAAAATTGAACAAGGTGTCAGGGAACTAAAAATAACAGCAAGAGACGTGCAAACATAGGTGGAATGGGTGTCCCAGAAGAAGAGAAACGAAAAGGAGCAGAAGGAATATCTGAAGAAATAATGGTAGAAAATTTCTCAACCCCATTGAAGGACATAGATATCTGTGTCCAAGAAGCACAATGTACTCCCATCCAAATAAATCCAAACAGAACAACTCCGAGACACATACTAACCAGAATGTCAAATTCCAAAGACAAAGAGAATTCTGAAAGCAGCAAGAGAAAAGCAATGCATAACATATAAGGGATACCCAATAAGATTAAGCGCCGATTTCTCGTCAGAAACCATGAAGGCAAGAATACAGTGGTATGATATATTTATGATAATGCAAGAGAAAAACTTCAGGCCAAGAATCTTATATCCAGCAAGACTGTCTTTCAAAAATGTGGGCAAGTTTAGAATATTCATAGATAAACAGAAACTGAGAGAGTTTATAACAAAGTGTGTGTGAGAGTCTGAAAAGAAAAGTCAGGAGAGAGAGGCTTGGAAGAGCGTATAGAAATGAAGATTATATGTGTAAAAGTAACTAAAAGTCTCAAGGGTGGTGAAAATAAAATGACAGATAAAACCCAAGGGTCAAAATGGGTGAAATAAGGACAGCCTTTACATTAATAACATTGAATGTTAATGGATTAAACTCCCCAATCAAAAGACAGACTGGCAGAACAGATAAGAAAATTTAAGCCATCTATATGCTGTCTACAAAAGACTCACCTTAGATCCAAAGATACCAATAGCTTGAGAGTGAAAGGACAGAAGAAGATACTCCACGCATACAATAACCAAGAGAAAAAAAAAATCCGGATGAAAGAGATTTTTTAAAAGACACTAGTAACATGCAATATGAGGACAAAGTTAGGGAAAAAATTCCATTTACAAAACAACTAAAAGAATCAAATATTTAGGAATAAACTTAAGCTAGGATATAAAGCACTTGTATTCAGAAAACTACAATGCATTGTTAAAGGAAATAAAAAAAGACCTAAATAATCGGAAGAACATTCCATGCTCGTGAATTGGAAGGCTAAATATCATTAGGATGTCAATTCTACCCAAATTGATATACAGATTCAATGCAATCCTGATGTAAATTCCACCAACATTTTTTAAGGAAATGGAAAACACGATTATCAAATTTATTTGGGTTGGTAGGGGCTCCTGAACAGCCAGAAACATCTTAGAAAGGAAAAGCAAAGTTGGAGGACTCTTACTTCTGGGGTTTAAATCATATAACCTAGTGACAGTGGTAAAAACAGCATGGTACTGGTATAAAGACAGGCATATAGACCAATGGAATTGAATTGATGGTTCAGAAACAGACCCCCACATCTATGGTCAAGTAATTTTTGACAAGCCTGTCAAACCCACCCAGCTTGGGCAGAACAATCCATTCAACAAACGGCACTGGGAGAACTGGATATCCATAGCCAAAAGAAAGAAAGAGGACACCTATCTCACACTTTATATAAAAATTAACTCAAAATAGATCAAAGACCTAAATATAAAAGCAAGAAGCATAAAGCTTCTAGAAAAAAATGTAGGAAAATATCTTCAAGACCTAGTGGTTGGGGGGGCCGGCTGTAGCCCAGTGGATAGGGCGCTGGTTCACCACATGGGAGGCCCCGGGTTTGGTTCCTGGGGGCTCTCCAAGCAGGCAGACCGCCTTGAGAGGGCAGAGCCGCTGTGGGCAGGGCAAAACGCCGCCACGAGGAGGGCAAAGCCGCCACGGGCAGGGCAAGTCACCCGCGAACAGAGCAGAGCTGCCCATGAGCACAGCAGAGCCACCCGCGAGCGGGGCATGCCGCCTGCGTGGTGAGCTGACTCGGCACGTCGCTGCAACGGGGGGAGACAAAGCAGACAGAGAAGAACGCAAAAATGAACACAGCAAGAACAAGCAGAAAGGGGGGGGGATATGCAACAAAACAAAACAAAACAAAACAAAACAAAACAAAACAAAACAAAAAGACCTAGTGGTTGGTAGTGGATTCTTAAAGGAGATAAGAGGAGGACTGAGATGGACTACTGATGCTTAATGTCTGTAGAAGTTCTAATTACTTTATTGTAAAAGTTTGAAAATGTATAGAGTTGATGGTAACACATAATAGTGAGCAACAGCTCATTTATAAATGGGAATGTGGCTGGAAAGAGTAGTCTAGGGATGCAAATGTCAACTGAAAGAAGGCTAGAGAATAATCTAGGGACTGAATAACACAATAAACCCAGAGGTGGATGAGAATTGTGGTTGATGGTACAGATGCAAGAGTGTCCCTTGTGAGCTAGAGCAGATGTATGTCACTATGGCAGGATGGTGGGAATATAGAGAAGCATGGGAAAAATACAACTGGAGTGACCCATGGACCATGGTCTACAGCAATACTGTAATATTCATGCATCTATGCCAAAGATGTACTGTGTTGATAATGGGGGAGTGTGGAAGTATGCCAAATATATGCTAGGGACCATGTTTAGTGTTAATAGTCTGATATTATCTCATAATCTGTAACAATGTTCCACAATGGTGTGGTGTGTTAAAGGGGCATTGTATGGGAATTCTGCACATATGTATGCTTGTTTTGGAAGTTCACAACTTCTATAATAAAAGTATATTTTAATAAATAATAATAAGGTGATATGAGGGAAAAATACACCAAATATAAGATATGGACTGCAGTTAATAGTAAGATTTTTGGGGCCGGCTGGATAGCCCAGTGGATAGGGCGTCGGCATACCACACGGGAGGCCCTGGGTTCGGTTCCCGGGGACCTCTCTTAGCGGGCAGACCGCCTTGAGAATGGCAAGCCGCCATGGGCGGGCCAGAGCCGCCGTGGGCAGGGCAAAAAGCTGCCACGGACAGGGCAAAAGCCGCCACGGGCAGGGCAGGTCGCCCGCGAATGGAGCGCAGCCAGCCACCCACGAACTGAGAGCCGGCCCGTGAATGGAAGCAGAAGCCGCCCACAAGCGGGGAAAGCCGCGCCTGCACAGTGACCAGTCTCCGGAGCGTCGCCGCAGCGGGGGGGAGGGGAGATATGTAATAAAATAAATAAATCTTAAAAAAAATAGTAAGATTTTGATGATATTCTTTCATGATTTGTAGCAAATGTCTCACAACAATGCAAAGTGTTGGTGATGGGTTGATGTATGGGACCCCTGTATGATGTTACATATGTCTGCTTTGTAAGTACACAAGTTCTACTACACACTTATTGTGTATGTATGTTCATGTATAAATGATATAAAAAAATAATAATAATGGAGTGGGTTGGGGAAAAACATACCAAATATAAGATACTGTCATTAGTAGTAATATTTTGAAGATGCTCTTTCATCATTAGTTAAAAATGTTTCACAATAATGCAAGGTATTGGTGGTAGGGTGAAGTATGAGAGCCGTGTATGATTTTATGCATGTTTGTTTTGTAAGTTCACAACTATTACTATACACTTATTGTTTATGTATGTTTATGTATGAATGCTATACTTCAATAATTTTTTTTTAAATTTTAACACTGGGATTTACTCCCTGGGATGTCTGTTTCCTGGTTTTGTAACCAGCTGGTGATAAAAGAGAGATTTTCTTGAGTTTCAGTCCTCCTTTAGTCTGCCCAACATGAATGTGTTGTGCAGGGTTTCTCCTGCCTTTCTGAGACTCAGTCTTATCTTGGGTTTTGCTTGTTAGTTGTTTACAGGAGTTTGGTTGTCCCCTCAGTTTCCCAGGAGACAGACCTCCCTCTCCCAGGTGTTTGAAGTCAGCAGGCCTTTTCCCAGATTGTCCACCTCTATAGTTTCTTACACTCCTTTCATTGTTTCATGCTGCTTTTGCCTGAAGGGCAACTTCTGGGAGGAGGATCACCTTGGAAAGGACTTTCCCAAGTCAGTCTTTCCCAGAAACCCAAAAATAGGGGTACAGACTGGCTCCAAAATACCCAGGGAGGGGATCAGGAAGGGCAGCAAAAGCTTCCCCAGCAGCTTCCCAAAGCTGAGTTTTCCTTACCTATCGAGCAAATGCAGCCTTTCATTTAACTGTCCCCCACAACCTTCAGGAAGTGCTGTGTATTTAAACCTCCACCACCTCCACCTCATGTCTGAGGAGGGTTGAAACAATAGCTGCTGCTGCCTTTACCCCTGGCATGTTGAACAAACAGCTGCCCTCAGAGCCAGGACCCCAGCGATCCTAATCAAAAGTCATGATCAGCATTTGGCTGTGCCCACTCCTGTTCTTGGAGAAGAGGATTTTTATGTCCCTTACTGTCACTAGGGAGCTATCCAGGGACTGGACCCTATGGCAGCCTGCCATGACAGTGGGGGATGGGTACTGGTAGCCACCACACAGGGAGAGCAATTTACTGTTCTTTACCGTAGTTTATCACGCTCCTCCTCCAACTCTTCCCTGAATGCTGTACAGTGTTCTGTCCTCCAGAGTTTCAGAATAATTGTTTCAGACAGTTCCTGCCTGTTTAAGAGTTATTCTGTTGGAAGGACTGAGTCCTGGAATTCCCTACTTCTCTTTCTTCCCCAGAAGTAACCTTCCTCAAAACTAGGGAAAACAGTTAAAGGGCTCCATTAACCAGGCAAGTGCTGAATTAAGAAAATGCAGCTTGATAGCTCCTCCCCACCCCCTCCACAACACAGGGTGGAGCCAGCTTGCACTCCCATTGGGGTCCCTGGGCCTGTTTCAGAAGGAGCAGAGCAGCCCATGTATGCATACTTGGGTGTACATATATGGAAACCAAATATCTGGTAAGGGCTTAATATACAAAATATATAAATAAATCCTACAACTCAATAATAAAAAGACAAACAACACAATTTAAAAGTGGGCAAAAGACATGAATAGACATTTCTTCAGATAAGATATACAAATGACCAATAAGCACATGAAAAGATGCTCAACATCATCAACCATCAGGGAAATGCAGACCAAGCCACAATAGGATACCATTTTACACCCATTAGTATATACATACAATACAATATTATTCATCCATAAAAAGGAATGAATTTCTGATACATGTGATAACATGGATAAACCCTGGATAAACCTTGAAGATATCATGTGAGTGAAATAAGCCAGACACAAAGGACATATATTGTATGACAGCACTGATATGGAATAGAATAGGCAAATTCATAGGGTTAGAGTCAAGAATACAGGTTACCAGGGAGGGGATGGTGTGTGGGTAGGGAATGGGGAGTTAATGCTTAAATTGTACAGACTTTCCATTTGGGTTGATGGTGGTGATGGTAGTACAACATTGGGAACATAATTAACAGCATTCAATTATATATTTGAATGTCATTAAAAGGGGAAATTTGAGGTTTTATATATGTTACTAGAATAAAAGTTTAAAAAAAAGGGACTGTACAACATAGTGAATTCTATTGTAAATGATGGACTACAGTTAATAGTACAAGTATATAAATAGTCCTTCATGAATTATAATAAATATACCACATTAAAACAAGGTATTAATAACAGTGGTATATGGCAATTCTGTATTTTATGCATGATTTTTCTGTAAATCTATAATTTCTCTAATAAAAAAATTATTATCCACAAAAAAGAGAATGAATGGTTTCTACTGATCTACAAAATTCTGATTACTTTCTGTCATCTCCATCTTCTAGTAATCTTATGCAAAGAAAGTCTTTTTATTTCAGATATTGTTTTTAATTCTAAAATTTCTTTCTGGTTCTGTTTATATTTTCTTTATCTCTGCTGAAATTGCCTATCTTTGCATTCATTACAAGCATATTTTCTTTTACCTCATTGAACATATAGCTACACAGCACCTTTAAAGTCCTACCAGATAATTCCTATCTAATTCATTTTGAGTTTGACATTTGTTGACTGACTTTTCTGTGAGAACCTGTTGCAATTCCCTGGTTCTTCATATATTGAGTAATTTTGGAGTGTATCTTGGACTGTGTCAACGTCAGGTTGTAAACTCCGGATTCTTTTATATTGCACTGAAAAATAATTTTGATTTTGAATTCAAGCAACATGTATTGATCAGTACAGTGAACTGCTCACTTAAGAAGGAAAAGAATTTATTCAGAAGCTAACAGGCAGCTTGCACTGCTAGTATAAATGAAAAACTGAGATGAGAAAACAGAAAGGAGCAAGGGGAGACAAGGTAACAGAAACCGAGCTGAGAATGCACCACAGGTGTCATCTAGTGTGGACAGGGCTGAATCTGCTTCTGGACTTTGTTTACTACTGGCACTCTACAGCTAGAAACTGGCTCCTGCTGTTTTCAGCACTGTCAGAAGAGATATTTCCTCTATCTCTGCTTCTTTATGGTCCTGCTCCAGGATCAAAGTAGGGCAGGAAAGGGGAGCAGGGAGAGGGGGTACGGCAAAACAGGAGTGATTGGTTGGGCCTAGGTGATATGCCCATATGCTAAAAAGAGAAACTTGAGAGGGATAGATGGTTGAAGGAGAAACTGAGTATCTGGCATTTACAGATTCTATGTGGGAAACCTTCTATTACTATAAGACTCAATGGGAATTCCTCAAAATAAAAAAAGGAATTTAATGATGAGTGTATTAGTCAGCCAAAGAGGTGCTGATACAAAGTACCAGTAATCTGTTGGCTTTTATAAAAGGTATTTATTTGGGGTAGAAGCTTACAGTTACCAGGCCATAAAGCATAAGTTACTTCCCTCACCAAAGTCTGTCTGCAGCAAGATGGCTACCGAAGTCTGCCAAGAGTTCAGGGTTCCTGGGTTCCTTTCTTTCCAGGGCTTGTTTCTCTCCGGGCTCAACTGCCCTGCTCTCGCCACAGGCCAGCTGTAGATTATCAGGCAACAGGCTCTGTCTCTTTCCCGAGGGTTCAGTTCTCTCTGAGCTCAGCTGCTCTGCTCCTCTATGTGCTTACTTCCTGGGCTCCAGCTCAAAACTCCAAATCCCCTTCTCTGCGTTACAGTTTCTCTGTGAGTCCCTGCCCACCAAGGAGGCGGGGATGCAACGTCCTACTGACATGGCCCATTCAAAGCCTTAATGATTATTTAATCACGTAAAAGTGAAACCTCTGAATCCAATATAATCTAATATGCCCGGAGGGACAGACCAGTTTACAAACATAATCCAGTATCTATTTTTGGAATTCATAAACAATATCAAGCTGCCACAATGAGCATGCCACTTTTTAAGCTATTGTCTCTTTTAAATCCATTCTTCCATACTGTTTTGTGCTACTAGTACTGGGTCACGGCAGATTGTATTTCCCCTTTGCCAGCTGGCTCTGTTATGGGGCATTAGATGGAGACTGGAAGCCAGGAAGAAGGTAAAAGAACTTGTGTTCTTTTGTTTGCATATTCTTTCTATCAGCATCTGGCCGTGGCAGGTCCAGTATCCAGCCTCTTTTAGAACTCCCTGAACCAGCCTCATTTAGCCACCTCAGAGGTACCAGAACCAGTTTCACAAGGGCCACTTCTTAGATATGCAAGGTGTAGCTCCATAGCACTCCCCTTTTTAAACTTCTGTTCCTCTCCAGAAGGCTCTTTGTTTTGAGCTTCTGAGGTACTCTTACCTGGCAGCCCTTTCAATTCAGAGGTTTAAGCCTCCGTTCTATGAGGCTCCTGGGCCAAGCTCTGTTAACAGCATCAGCTGGGTAGCACCTTCCCTTCAAAGGTCTAAGTCCCAACTCTGCAGGGCTCTCCCTCCAGAGCTCATGATTCCGATAACTCCAATCTCTTCCCTCTATTTCCCTAGCCCAAGGTGTTTTTCATTTGTTCTTTCAGTCTTCCCCCATCTACTAATGACTTCCTATATTAAATATTTTTACTGAAATACCTAAACTGGTTTCTAGTTCCAGTAGACAGCTGACTGATACAATACACAGTATAAAAAAAATGCCAATGTCAATTTCATAAGGGAATATCTATTTAGCCATTAAAAATACTTCCAAAGGTTTGACATTAAATTTACAATTTAATAAGCTGGAAAAAAATGAAGAGGTTATAAATATATGCACAATATGATCCTAATCATGTTGCCTCAATAGCACTTTAGGGGGCCAGCTGTAGCTCAATTGGTAGGGTGCTGGTTTACCACATGATAGGCCCCGGGTTCGGTTCCCAGGGCCTCTTCAAGCGGGCAGACCGCTTTGAGAAGGCAAGCCACCATGGGCAGGGCAAAGCCACCGTGGGCAAGGCAAAACCCCCGCGAGCAGGGCAAGCCTCCCATGAGCAGGCAAGGCTGCTGAGCGGTGAGCTGACTCAGCGGGTCGCCGCAAGGGGGGGAGACAAGCAGACACAGAAGAATGCAAAAATGAACACAGCAAGAACAAGCAGAAAGGGGGGGATATATAATAAATGAATAAAAAAAAATAGCACTTTAGTTTGTACCTAAACATACACATGTGATTAAAGACTATCTACCCACCAGACTGTAAGCTTTAAGAGATAGGATCCTGTTTTGTCCACCAGTATATTTAGGCCCTAGCACAGTAAATGTCATTCAAGAAGTATTTGTTTACGGACTGTGGGAAATGAAATTCAGAAAAGTAATGTCTACACAAAAACATGTACACAAATGTGCATAGCAGGTTTATTATAATAACCAAGATTGGAAATAATTCAAATACTTTTTTTTTTCCTGTGGTAAATCGGTGCCCTACCAATTGGGCTACAGCCGGCCCCTTACTGTTCTTTATATTGTGCGGAGCCACTTTTTTTTTTAATTAAAAAAAATTTTTTTTATATATCTATATATATTTTTAGGATACATTGATTACATAAATGTTACACAGGAATTCCAGGAGTACCCATATACCACCCCCCCTCACCTCCCACAACCTCCCATATACACATCCCTCATCAGTGTGGCATAACACCTGTGATAGATATACACATTTTGGGGCTTTTCCATCAAGCATAGATCACAGTTCAGACTGTAGACCACCCTCTCTCCCACACAGTTCCACATGATACATGATGATACAAACTGGCCTACATCATCCATTGCAACATCACCCATGACAATTCCCAAGTCCCAAAAAATCCCTGCATTACAATTGCCCCTCCCTTTCCCTGCCCCCAAAGTGTCCAGTGACCCTGGCTCAAATACCTTTCAATTGGTGAATGATTAAACTAACTGTGGTATATACATGGAATACCACTTAGCAATAAAAAGGAACAAACATTGATATACTGAACAATTTGATGGATCTCAAGGAAAATATATTGGGTGGAAAGAGCCAGCCTCAAAAGGTTACATATTGTATTATACCATCTATATAACATTCTCAAAATGATAAAAATTATAGACTTGCAGAAATGATTATTGATTGACAGGGGTTAGGGATGTGAGAGGAAGGAGGGAGGGGAGGGAGATAGGTGTGATTATAAAGGGTAGTATTAGTGTTCTTTGAGGTGATGAAATAGTTCTGTATTTTGATTGTGATGTGATGGTGGTAACAAGAATCTACTCAATTGATTCACATACAGGTACACACATAAATGAGCAAAAGTAAAACTGGTAAAATCTAAATAGGGTCTGTGGATTGTAGTGATGTCAATTTCCTATAGTGATGTAAAATATTAGCACTGGGGGAAACTGGAAGAAGGGTACATGGGACCTCAATGTTCTTATATTGAAAGTTCCTATGATTGTATAATTATTTTAAAATAAAAATTTTTTAAGGTGAAAAAATATTCAACAAAATGTTAAAAAGTGGTTGTCCCTTAGTATAGGAATTATAACTGATTCTCTTCTTTATGCTTTTCTGTATTTTGTAATGAAATGGCATTACTTTTATAATCAGAAAAAAATTAATGTTATTTTAAAAGAAAAAGAGGCTGGCTATTATCTTACTCATCAATATA
>PVKH010027734.1:0-12964 GCA_004027955.1 Chaetophractus vellerosus | reverse complement strand
TTCTCTTTTACCTAAATATCTAGGATGGATTTTACTTCTTGAACAAAAACAGGGCCCTGTCTTCTGACTAGATATGATAAGGAATTCTGTCTGTCCCTTTATCTGCACTCAGAATGATAGAAAGGATGACCAACTTCAAGTAGTCATTCATCTGTGCGATTATGTGTTTAATGCCTGCCTCCCGTTAAATTATAAGAATGATGAAAGCAGAAGCCACATTTGTTTGGTACAGAATTTAGCACAATTCTTGGCACTTAACAGGACCCAAATTAAAAATATTTGCGTGAGTAGATTTTAAACCATGAGTTAGCAGGCTCAGAATTTGTCTTTTCTTTTTTTCTTTAATAACTTACCACTTCCCTTTACCTCATAGCACCTATGTATAATATTTTGCCCACAGGCAGTGCTCAGTAACTGATATGGTCAGAAACTCCATATCTCTGGGGGAGTTCTGAAACATTCCCTGTCAAAATGACCATTACCTCAGTGAGGCTTAAGATTTCCCTGAAATTTGGCAGCAGAATCATAAATGTAAAAGTATACATTTGGAAATGACTTGAGAATCTGTAAATTTACAAATTATTAATTTTCTGTTCTACAGTTTCCTCTTGAGAGCCCCAGTGTATTTATTTTGGGTAACAATTTACTCCAGCAGAAATTGTTTGACCCAAATTTTGCTGATTTAATACCTCATTGAAAGAAGTAGCCTGAAGCAGATAAAAAAAAATCTGTTGCAGATGCTATCTTCCTATTAACCATTGGTCTTTTGTTCTATGTGCTTTAATAATTTGAAAAACAAGAGGATAATCAGTAACCAAGAAATATATGTGTGTGTAGAGGCAGAACCTAATTCAAATATGTGCAAAGATGTTTTGTCAGATGAACTTCTTAACCACATTTGTTATCAGTGGCACAAAATATATTGAATTAAGTTTCTGAGTAATGTGCAAGGATGATGTCAGATTGACCCTAACAAACAAAAGCTCAGAGTCAAACCCAGAGATTTGTTTTTATCATACTAGTTTTGGGCAAAGGATTTTAAGAAAAATTATTTATATGGAAATTTACAATATTGTTCACACCTCCCTCTTTATGAAATTTAATAAAATTTGTATCATAAAATTTTGTGTGTGTCTACTTTGAGTTTTTTATTTATTTTTGATTAAGATGTGTCAATAATTTCAAAGAAAGGAGCATGTTTTGGCAAAGGCAATACATCATTTTTCTTTTTTTGATGTATACTTTAAATGCATATAGATTATTTTCTTACGTTTTGAAGAAGAATGTAACATTTCTGTCTTAGCTGATTGTATAGCTCATTGCTTTATTATTTCATTTTTTTCTTTATTTCATTTTTATTAGGAAACATTTTAAGCATACGAAGAAGTAAAGAAAGTAGAATAATAAGAGGAACTCTTATGTACCATCAACCAGATTTGTCTGCTCTTATTATTATTCTATATTTGCTTCAGACCTTTTATTTATTTAAAAATATCACAAATACAGTTGAAGCCCTGTATTCTTCTCACTCCAAAATCCTCTTTCATTCCTCAACTACTATATAGAATTTCATTGTTTATTATTCCCATGAATCCATTTAAAATATTTACCTCATGCATATGTATAAGCAGTACATAGTGTTGTTTTGCATGTTCTTAGATTTCTAAATAAAGAGCTTCAAACTCAACAAATCATTCTTCAGCTTGCTTTTATGTGCTCAATATTATGTTTTAAAAATATACCCTTGTTGCTTTAATTCATTCAATTTCAATGTATTAAAAGTATTTTATTGTGTAAATATATCATTGTATGAATAAATACTTTAATTTTACTTTTCATTTGATGAGCATTTCTGTTGTTTTACACTTTACATTACCATAAACTATACTTCAAGGAGCATTTTTATAATATCTCCTTCTGTCATATATGAGAGTTCCTTAGCATATACACCTAGACTTTGTATCTCTAGACTGAACATTCAAATTTCAGTTTCAGCTTTACTAGATATTGTCTAACTGCTCTCCAAAGTGTTTATACCAATTTTCATTACCACCATTATTATATACTTATTTCCCATTGCAAAACAGTCTTCAGCAACATCAAACATATTTTTAATAATACTTTGTTTTGCCTCATGTTTACAGAATATGGGAATTTAATTTGTATTTCCCTGTTTCTTATTGTGTTTGATATTGTTTTCATGTATTTATTATCTGCTGATAAATTTTGTTCATTTTTTTCCTTATTGCTTCAACTTTTTATCTATGCTGGATATTAAATGTTAGTTTGCTACATTCTCTGCAATATTTTTTAAAATTTTGTTTCTTTCTAATAAAATCCTTTAAGGGTATACATTCCCCTGTAAGTAATAATTTAGCTGCCTCCCTCAAGTTTTAATATGTAATTTTAAATTGATATTCAGCTCTAAAACTTTTGTGATTTGTTTGATATATCGTCTCTGATCAATAGGTTTTTTAGGAGTCTGCCTCTAGATTTCAAATTTTTAACAGATACCTTTAATTGCTTATTCATAATTTACTTTTCTTTAATTCAGAGTACATGACCTGAAGGCTAGCAATTCTTTGTATTTGTTGTGATTTGTTTTATGGCCTAGTAATTTGGTGAATTGCTTGAAAAGACTGTTTTTTCCTAATTGTTGTTTACAGAATTCTATGGAACTTGATTAGAGGAAGCTAACTGTGCTTCGGTTGATTTCTATCACTTCTTTGGGCATGATCCTTGTTTTATCAATTATTAAGTTAATATGTTAAATGCTTGTGCATATGTAAACGTCTATCAATTCTGTTTCTTATCATTTGAATCCATCTATGTTATTGTATGTGCAGACTTTAAAACAGTTATGAATTTTCTGTGAGGTATTCCTTTTATAATTATATGGTGACCCACGTCATTCCTCAAAGAAATATTTTGCTTTCTTGCCTTAAAGTCTATTTTGAGTGTTGTGTAAAGATGGTTATACCAGCTTTCACTTGGCTGATATCTTCTCGATATTTTCTTCCTCTTATTTTTAGCTTTTCTATATCCTTATGTTTAACTGTGTCTCTTATGAAATGTATTTTTCCTCAATTGATTTAGAAGATGCACCTTCTATTTCTATTCCTTGTAGTAGTTTTCTGACAATCTCAGCATGCACATTGACTTAAAGCTTAATACTTTCACTTTCCTCCCGAACAAGTAAAGGGATTTCAAACACATTATTGGCAATCATCACCTGCCTACTTCCATATGCTTTCCCACTAGGGCTGCGAGCTCACAAAAAGTACTTCTGTATTATACATGGGAATTAGAGCAATACTATGAACATAATCTAGACCGAATAATTCACATTAATGCAGCTTTTAGCAAGGAAGTCAGTGAGCAAAGAAAAACAAATATTCAGTAAACATGAGGCACAACTAGGTATTATTAAAAATATGTTTGATGTTGCTGAAGATTCTTTTGTAAATATATTATTTAAAGTCAGTTAGGGAACCGGCTGTAGCTCAATTGGTAGGGCTCCAGTTTACCACATGGGAGCCCCTGGGTTCGGTTCCCGGGGCCTCCTCGAGCAGGCAGACCACCTCGAGAAGGCAAGCTGCCGGCAGGGGAAGACGCCGTGGGCAGGGCAAGCCCCCGTGGGCAGGGCAAGCAGCCATGAGCATGGACAAGCTGCCACTGCGAGCAGGCAGGCCGCCGCACGGTGAGCTGACTCGGCGGGTCGCCACAGCGGGGGGAGACAAGCAGACACAGAAGAACGCAAGGGTGAATACAGCAAGAACAAGCAGAAAGGGCAGGATATATAATAAATAAAAAATAAACCTAAAAAAAATAAAGTCAATTAAAATTCTGTTTTTAATGATATGTTACTTAGCTCAGATGATGTTTTAATGATTTGAGTTAATAAATTATTGGAGAATCTTCAGTGTATTGTATGATGCTCTGTTTTGCTGTAACAAAGGTCCCGGGGAGCACATTTTTCCAAATAGTTTGGGGAAAGACATCGATTTCTTGACTTGCTTCCCTTTCCATTGAGGACTATCCGAGATACCAAGTTTTCTTTTAGAAGCAGTTTCCATTTTCCACCTTGAAATGGGTTTTACTATTTGTTGCTGCAGAAAATGCTTTCTGAGAATTTTTTTCTTGTAATGTTGTTCATTTGATTAAATTTTTAAAAATCTTTATTTTTAGAGTAAAAGTCTCCTAACAATATTCTAATTTTTGTTTAAAATGAAGAGGAGACCATGACTTTCATTAAGCTACAACTTAAATATCTTCATCTATTAGTGAACCACTTGCAGAATTTGAATATTTGGCTTCTTGTTCATGTTATTTGCAAATCTTCCCAACCGTTTTTTTCAAACAAATCAATTTTTTTGTTACATATTAATAAAGCATATATCCATCCAAAGAGTACAATCAATGGTATTTGGTATAGTCACATATTTGTGCATTCATCACCCCAATCATTCCCAGAGCACTTTCATTGTTCCAATAATAATAAACAAATAAACAAACAAAACTCGTCACCTCTCATTATCTCTATGCCTTGCCTACTGTACATAGCTGCTATTCTTTTTCCTTCTCTCTAATATATTTGTATTTATATATTTTAAAAAAAACAGCCTTATATGTGCAACATCCCCCAGATTCATGTTTTAAATGTGGTTTTATATCGTATACAGTCCCATGTAACAGTTTTCAGCTTTCCTTCTCAGTCGACTACTTTTTGGCCATTAGTCAAGGTAATAGCTCCCTAAAGACCATTTTATTCTGAAGCTGGGGAACTTTTATCTCTTTGATTTGGTCTGTTTGGAGAATGTCATATTCCATGCTGTGAATGGAAGTTGCCTTTAACCACATGAGAACAATTAGGAGAAAGTCAGCTGGTATGCAATGGCTGGGGTAATGGCCATTACCTGTAAGAAGACACAGCAAATGAGTCCCAGACATGTTCAGTGATGCATCTGAACTCAGAACACATTTCCTTTTTTTAAAAAATTTTCAATTTGTGATCTCTTTGAGGACTTGCATAGATAAGCTGAAGATATTTCCCAAGTCACAGAATACTATTGGAATGTTTTAAGCAAAGTTGCAACCCTACCCAGAGAACTTTTGCTTTGGAACAGAACTAATTTGGAAAGGTACCAAATTAGATGACAAATCTTCTGGTGGCCTCTGTGGAGTGCCATTTGGCTAGTCAAACCTGGGTGAAGAATATCCAGAGATTCTATGTTTCCTCACTAAGGATGTTCCATTAAATCATTTAAACCAAACCCCCTGGCAATAGACCTCTAGAAGCTCAATTTAATTGCGTCCTTTGGAGATTTAAGAAAACCTCTAGCAAAGCGAAAAATGCTTCTGCTAGGAGACCTATTAGTATTCTCCACGGTGTTACTCAAACTTGCTGCCTTTTCCTGGAAGGACATGAAAGAGACTCAGATCCGAGTATACTATGTTCCCCTCACCAAAGCCACCTTGAAGAGAGCCTGCCCTGAGACATGGAGACGTGGACTTTTTTAAGAGCTCAGCCACAGAGTTACTTTGATTGAGTCACTTAACCTCTGTGCTCTTCTACGCTCCATTGCTGGCCTGCATTGCAGGAATATTCTGAGGAGAAGTCTATATGTATGAACCCTTCTCTGTGTGTTGCTATTAGAGAGACCTAAGGACTGAGTTGAGTAGCAGGCTTTCTAAGAAAGGAATGAGGCAAACACGGAAATAATGCTGACTCTTTTTCTTTTCAGTAGAAGTATAAAGAAACTGTACCTTTTATTGCCTTTCCTGATACTAATAGCACACGGTTCTAAAGTAATATCTTTCATCTCAATTTAAGTCAATGTTATTTTGTATTAACTGAGTTAGTGTCATTTATTACCTTGGTTTTCAAAGTCATTTGATCAAAATCAGAATGATTTCACTTCATGCAAGGGACATTGAAATAAAAACTGGTAAATATATATATATATACACCTCAGCATTTATGTCTGTGTCACACATTGTCTTGTTGAGTTTCTGGTGGAAGGACAACAATGAACGGACTGACTTTTTAGTTTGTGATCTCTCTACCAATATTACCTGGGGTTTGAGACAATAAGGAAAATGCTATGTTAATTTGTAAATAACTTTTTCTATGTATTTGCAATGTATATTTACTAAATCCTAAAAAGAATACCGCATAAAATACAAAATAAAAATTAGCATAGACCCAATAATCAGATGTTAACTAATGTCACCATTTTCATATTTATATGTATTATTAAAAAAAAATAAAGTTGAGATAATCCATTGAAACAGATTTGAATCTTACTTCAGCAATTCATATTTATAAAACATTTCTTTCAAACATAGCATTCCATCTTAATGATATATCAACATTTGTTTAATCAGTGGTCCGGTGATGGATATTTAGATTATTTTCTCTTTTTTCAGTACTTTTATTTTCAGCATAAGGCAATATTGTACATCTCTTTGCTTGTATGCTTGGAATGATTGAAACATTTGTACAAAGGCATGAATATTTTAAGCTCTTATTTCATATCAGTCTTTTATTCAAATTGTATACTAATGTACAGATTAATTTATAAGATATGGAAACATCAATATTACTATTTCCTTGACATCACATTGTTAATTTAACTAAGTAGGAGATGTAGCTGATGTGTTCTTGGTAAAATCATAAAACAGACTTCACCCAGATGTTGAAATAACACCTGGCTATTAACAGCAGTTAAACGCAAATTGAAGAAGCTTCTTTAAACTCAATCCTGGAAGCTCTTTCTCAACATTTGAAAAGCTTTAGGCAACAGAAGAAGAAAGAATGCATTAATTTGAACCTAGGGGTCCATATGCTGTCTACAAATCAGACCTATTAACTTTGCTTACCTTATGGTTTGGCTATCACATGGAAACCATCTTTACAGCCAAGGAGAGATAAGAGTGTATATTAAAAATACATTGCACCTTATCTCACGGAAGCAGGTGAAAACGCTTTCATTCTTTAAGCAGACTGACTGTACCTTTTTGTTCGTGTGTTGCCTGGGCCCTCAACACAAACCCCCACTCCCTGCAACCTGAGCATGTTGCTCCACGTGCAGGGTCTGCCATCTGCTCGGGCTTAATGGAGCTGGCCCAGCTCTTGCTTCTCCGCCCCTGAAACTTGACTATTGGAATTTAATTACATGGTCACATGATTAAATCAAAGAGATTGAAAGGTTAAAGCTAATGTCCCTAGGGGTGAAGCAGGCTCCAAGCTCTTGAAACAGCTGGCATTGGGGAAGCAAGCTCCCCTCCTGGCACGACAGGAGACGAGAGGTAATGAACCCTTCCAGGGGTGATTCTGACTTTGTTTTAGTATATGTGGTCCTGATTGAGAAGGGGGGCCTTTTTTTTCTTTTTTTTTTTTTTTTTTTTTTTTTGGTAAATATCAAAAAGCCCAAACAACCTTTTGAATCCTTTTAAGTTTTTTGGAGTAATTTTGTCAGAAAGTTGCTCAGGAGGCAAAGAGGAACCTGGGATTCATTTTCAATAGATTAGTTGACTCTTTCTTACCTCCCACAATTCAGTGTAGCATCAAGATAGATACTCCTGATGGACCTTGACATTGACAGTGAAATTTGGAATTCTTTTCAGAAGACCCGTCAGAAGTCAGTGAGTGAGGAAAGATTTCAATTGCAAAAGGTCTTGTCTTTCCTGTGTAATGCATCACAGAGCTTTCTGGAGACTAGGATTTGTACCAGGGAGCAAAGCCTCAGTTTACTATCTTTTTGGCATTGGTAAATTACTTAACTTCTCCTTGATGCAATTTCCTCGTCTGTAAAATGGACAAATAATAATACTTCATACAACTATTAATCCAAATCAAACTGGCTAGTCGTATTAGATGTTTAGAACAGGACCTTTGTAAAGATGAGTTCTTATTACTATTAAATCAGATAAGGGAAATTTCTGATTTCTTTTTCATTTGATTCCTCAAATGCTTATAAAGTATTCATTTCAGAGAGATCTGTGTGGTACTACTATGGGTGTTCAATAAGCTCTTCTCTACCTGCACAGAGTATGCTGTGGGAACTTGAATTATCACAAAGATTTATAGCTGTATCGTATGACCACCTGGTCACAACTTTGGCGTTTTCAGCATCATGTTGGTGATGAAAAACTATCTTAGCCAGGAGAGGAGTGATAGAGAAGGATGCTGTGTTATTCATAATACTTCCAAGTCCTCAGTAGCAATCTCACCTCCCCCTTTGACTCAGCTCCCTGTATCTTCTTCGACTTAGCCTCATCTGATGCTGTCACTGTGAACCATTTGGCACTTGTTACTTTTGTATATTAAAAGCTTATTCACAAAGAACCGGGAGATTTGCTGTTTGCACCTGGGAAGCTGGTGTGTTTGCCAACACAACTGCTACTCTCAGAGATTAAGGAGAGAAGAAGTCTGACATGCAAATCAACTGTTCCTCTGACCACTGAGATCAAAGGGAAAATAGACTTTAACTGCAAAATGACACAGTCAATGCTGGCATAGGTGAGAATTTTCAATGGTGAGGCATGGTGAATATTGTAAACCTCAATTTATTTTCTTACATGATCTAAAAAATGCACCTTGATCTTTTAATGAGAACGTAGCTTGCCTGTATTTCTAGCTAGAATGTAGAGTGGTGCTGCTTTGTCTGAACTCAGATTTTGCAAACTCAAAGGCCTCATTTTTTTCTGTAATGCTGTATTGCACTAAGTAGAGCAATACAAGGGCCATGATAATAATTATGCCAACATTCATTGACCTATTCCTACGGGCCGAGTAGCAAGTAAAGTGCTTTACATGAATCCTTACATCTAAAATACAGTGACGTCAATGTGATATTACCTCTACTTTACAGGTGAAGAAACTGAAGTTTGGGGTCAGACTCAGATGTAGATCCTGTGATTCAAGGCCTATCCTCTTCTCAAACACATCAGGTTAAGAGATAAACGATTATATCCTGACTGTCTGGGGTTTGAGAGAAAAACAACTAAGTGTGAATAATCATTAAGACTCAATATAGTGTGGTGGAAAGAGTTTTGATGTAAGGATCTGAAAACTCAAGTTCTAAGCTAGATATGCCACATTTTTCTGTGTCAACCTGGATAAACTAGTTAAGCTCTTTGTAAAATGCAGGATTTCAATTGGCGATTATTATATGCACTGCCAGGTGAATGCTCCTAATTTAAGAGCCAAATTATTACAACAGATCATAAAATCCAGGGTGATTAAAAGGAAAGAAACCTCTTTCTGAGACATGTGGATGACATCTGATGTTCCCACGTCATCAGGTTTCTTTCCTTTTTCTACTCAATTTTGGAATAGGTTGGTTACTTTTTAAAAGAAGAACTTTGATAAGTGGCCTTCAATGACTTTCTAAACATCAAATCCAAGACACATACTTCTTAGTCTGTGTTTTCTTGACTTCCCTGTAGCATTCGGAATCTGCTTTATTTTTAGTATTTTTAGATTTTACTGTTCATATATCAGTTAAATGATTTCTTTTTTGTCTGTGCCTTTGCCCCCTTTAAAACTCTGATGAAAGTTATGGAATCATTCCCTGGAAAATCACAATCATTCATATAAACACATTTCTACATATGGTCCCAGGTGTGACACAAAGTGCCAGATATTGCAAGGTGCTCAAGAAAAATGGGACTAAGTGAAATCCTTTGAATTTGACAAGTTGAAGAATTTTGTAAATCTCAACTGTTAAAGGGCAGACAAAAGTCAGATTACATGTGATTGAGAGAAGAATTTGAGGCACAATGTATTAGAGGTAGAATTGGAAATAGAATTATACAACAATCTTAATTTTAGGTAAAAATAATAATCTTGTTAAACCCCTTTATTTTACAAAACTGACAAACGGTCCACAGCAATAAGAAATGGACTTTGGTATTATGAAAAGACTTGACTAATTTCTCTCTACTGTTCACTTAATTTTCCCTGTCATCAGGCCATGGGTAGAGAGATTATAACAGGATTTGTGTCCTAGATGTGTTTAAAATGATTTTAACAATTGTATATGTATAGGATTTCCATTCCTTTCGCATTTCAAAGGAGTCACAGCATCAAATTGCTCAAAAGAGGTCTAGCAACCTTGTGAATGAATGTTGAAATAGTTGGAATGGGAGGAGAATGTCATGGGTAGGGACCCGAGCCTCCATTAAGGATTCTCATTTCTCACTCATTTCAACTCCAGTTATAAAGTCCAGTGAAATTGCCAAGTTTATTGCTATATCAGCTGGGGGAAAATAGTACTGCTGTCACTTTCTCCTTCCATTGCCTCTGTCCATCTATGAATTTGTAATGGCAATGGGGGACAAGAGGGCTTAGCACTAAGTTGCTGTGTGGGTACCAGAACGAAAAAGATAAGGAGATAAGCAGGATGATAAATGACTAGGATGACACAGTGCTGACTACTGCATCTCTCTTCCACCCCAATTCAGAGGTTACCGCCTCTATTCCTTCCTTTTACCATTTGTCTGCCAGTACCAGGGAATAGCAGAATCTAGTGTTGGAATCAAACAGACCCAAGCATGAATGTTGTTCTAACCACTGAATGAATAACTAGGGGCAAGTTGCTAAATGAGTCTGAATCTCATTTCCTCATCATTTGCAAATTCGTGAGTTTAGAAAAGTTTGTAAAGGTCCCAGTATAATTCCTAGCACACAACAGTTATGAAACAATAATAATTTTTCAATGATTATGTATCAAAACATTCCACTTAGGAAAATCTCTGCTGAAGGTTTAGTACTGGTTCAAAGCAAAAAAACAAATCATTATACAAATGATTATACAAATCAGAGTGTAACATTCAATGTTATACTTTGAAAAATTAATGAATATATTCCCGTTGTGTCTCCACCAGTGTTATGATAAGCTCAAGTTATATGTTTGGCCCCGTCAGTGCCAAAATCTGCATAACTTATATGCTAGTTTGAAGCTGTATGTACTCCAGAATAGAATGTTCTTAAATGATCCCAGTAAATAAGACCTTTTGATGAGGTTACTTCAGTTAAGGTGTGGCCCAGCCCAGTCTGGATGGGTCTTAGTCCTTTGGCCGGTGATCTTTAGTCAGTTCAGGACCAAAGATCACCAGCAGCCAGCCCAAGAATGCCACAGTCTTTGGGAAGAAATCATCACTTTGATGACACCTTAATGTATACTTTTTCCCAGCCTCAAACCATGAGTGAATAAATTCACATTGTTTAATCTGATCCAATTCATGGTATTTGCTTGAGCATCCTAGGAAACTAAAACATGTTTGGTTAAATTCCAACTTTTAAAATTGTAGATTCATTGGTGCTCAGAATTTGAGAAAGACCAAATTTTCCTGATTCTGTATGAATCAGATTTTCTTCAAGATTTATTTTTCATAATCAAAAGTCTGCTCCAAAGGAAACAGAGATAGGAGTAAGAGGCTGTAGCCACATATTTCCAGGGCAAACCTAATGGATAAGAAAAACTCAAACTGATTATGAAGTCAGATAGAGTCTACTGAGCATTTTTGTGTCCCAAACCTGATTACTGTAGTTAAAATGGGTCAAATCCCCTTGTCCAACCTATCTGAATAATGACAGTAAGTATTCATGCTGGCATTTTGTGTTTTTCATTTCTCCTGCATCTGCAGGTAAAGATGCCGGCAGAATAATTTGCTTGTTTTGTCATTCTTGAATAGAGATATGAGATCAAGTCCCATAAGCAGAGAGTGGTACCAGGGTAAAGGGGTGCAATGCCCCTGGCAGGTAGTGTTGTTAAGGTTACTCTCTGACTCTCCCCAACACTTATCTAGAAATCTACCAATATCATACCTAGACACTATTTACATTCAACCTCTTCACCTTTGCTTATCCCCTATGTCTGCCTCCAACAGACCTTGAAAAGAATGCACCAGCCATTTTGAAGTCTGACCATTCTCATGAAAAATGTCAGAGGTACGTTGATTTCCATGACCCACCCATTCTCAACAAGCTTTCTGAGCATGGCAGGAAACAGATGTCAACATCTTTCACAGATGTTTCTCTTGGTTTAATTTTTAACAACTGGCTACTTGACCAATCACACAAAATCTACTTACAGTGACTATCAAATAGTAATACATTTAATTTAGTAAGAGCTTTTGTTGCCTATTTCTTGTTACCAGTGACACACATTCAACTCCATGCCCTCTCTCTTTTCCTTATAGGGCCTTTATTTAGAGAAGTAGGGGTTTTCTTTCGTTCTTTTCTTTTTTTTCCTCTTGGCAGTAGGAAGAGTTGTTATATTCAGCGTGCCAAAGCTTCAGTTCTAATTTGTCATTTGGTGATGGTATCATGACTCATTTTTTAAAAGAGAAAATTGCACTGATGCCCACAGGCCATAGAAATGTCAAAACTGCTAAAGGGTTTGATCCTTCTGATAGTTTGGAAAAGCTCTCTGAAAATCCCATGGATGAAACAAAAGAGCAGGAGAGGGAGACGAGAGAGGATGGGAAAAAGCAAGAGCAGTATTCATTTCCCCCAAACTGATGTAGCAATCAACTTTGCAATTACCGAGATCCATTTCACTGGACTTTATAACTGGAAATGAAATGAGTGAGAAATGAGACTCTCTAATGAAGGCTCAGGTCCCCACCCATTGCGTTATCATCACATTCCACCAATTTCAACATTCACTCGCCAGCTTTGTAATTTGCAGCTTATTTTCTCACAGCTCACCAAGCGATTCACATTCATTTACATTATTGCCGCTTAACATGCAGACAAGGAGAAATATGGTTTCAGATCTGATGGGCTCGGCATTTTTTTGTCTAGTTGAGTTTGTTTTGCTGCCTAAAACAAATGTCTCTGGAGCACCGTTTAATTTAGCATGTCAAACTGCTTCCTTCAAAGGCGATTTGCAAATGCATTGTACATACTATAGAAACAAAAAATGAAGAGAGTGGGGGAGGGATGCTTAAA
>PVKH010027733.1:0-12968 GCA_004027955.1 Chaetophractus vellerosus | reverse complement strand
TCAACCCCTGGTGGTGGGCCTCAGGGGCTTGGAGGTGGCAGAAGTACAGTTTAGGGGAGACAGTGGAGCTTGGGCCTCTTTCCACTGGGAACACCAGGCTCTACTTCTTTGTTTCAAGTAGTTTCCTTCATGTTTTTCAAAGTCTTTGGTTTGTCTCTCTTTTTCACTTTCTGGCCACCAATTTTGTCAAACGTGATTATATACTTCAGAGGTAATACAAAACTGTATACACACTGCAGACAATTCAAGTATTACATAAATGTTGTACTTCCAGTTCCATCCAATGCGTATTCTCTTTGCCATCAACCTTTTAGTAATATAGGGAATTTCTTTTTCCCAACTAATATATCCCCAAGCAAGTGGACACCATTTGTAATAGGACCTTTGGAGATGTTATTAGTTTGCGTGTAGACTCATTTGTGAATAGGATTCTTGAAGACACTATTTAAATGAGACCAAATTGAATCAGGGTGGGCATTAAATTATATGACCAGAGTCCTTAAATACAAAAGAAATTCCGATGCAACCAGCTGGTAGAAAACATACACCAGGGAATGCCATGGGGGGAGATCAAGGCGACCATCTGCTTTTTGATGGAGGCAAAGATGCAAGCCAAGGAACCACAAGAAATACAGCAGGACAGAAGCAGAATGCTACCAAATGGGAGAAAGCATGGCTTGTCAAGACGTAGATGTTAGACTTCTAGCCTCCAAAACTGTGAGAAAATGAATTCCAGTTCAAGCCAAGCTGTTGTGTAGTATTTGTCAGAACAGCCCTGTCAAACTAAGACAGCAAACAACACACTGAAGTCAGGAGTATTAGAGAAAGGGACTGTTTGCATCTACAAAACCGGTTGTGTGTGTGTGTGTGTGTGTGAGAGAGAGAGAGAGAGAGAGAGAGAGAGCGAGCTCCCAGGATGATGATAACCAATGACATAAAACCCACAATGCAAACAATACTTACAAAGTCTTGAGGCTTTCCAATCCCTTGAACATCTTATGTTGAACATTTTCTAAACGATTACTTGTGAGAAGTATTTCATTTACTCCAGACGCTCCTTCAAACGCACCCTCTTCAATGTCTGTGATCTTATTGTTGCTAAAGTTTCTAAATAAATATCGTGGAAACAAAGATTTTAAACAATTCTTTTCTGACAATGAGAGCATCAAAACAACTGAGCATGTCCCAGGTTTGATCATTTTCCTCTACTGAACAAATTCTTCCACAAAATCTCATAGCTCCTCAATGCTCAGCACAGATGAGGCTCTAAGAAGACTCCTGCATCCCTATTCCATCAAGTCGAAGTGACAGGAATAGAAAGAGGGAAGAGCTCTGGTGAAAAAATACCAACCTGATCAAGGTCAAAATGATCTGCAAGTTCCCCGGGAAGGTAAAAGTCTGTGCTCAGATATTGAGTTGTATAAACCTTTAAAGTTTCCATAAAACTTAATAAGGAACTTGTCAAAGAAATGCCACTAATTAGACTGTTGAAAGAATTAATGACTAAAAGAAGTGATTGAGCAGGGAAAGCAAAGATAGACTAAAATGGGTTCGTGCTTAGGTAGCATCAGAAATGTATCTGAATATGAGTTTACTCCCAGTTAACTTTCTCATGAATAGTGTGTCAAAAACAGTCAACAGAATTTGTCAGTACTTGTGTGACACAAAAGACTACAATGCTTGTCCCGAGGGCAGTAGAGGTAACATCTTTCTATAGGTTCTACCTTTCTCTTTCTCACTTCTCACTCCAAGATCAGGAGTGTCCCCAGAACAGGATTGTTTTTATGTATCATTTCATTCCTCACAGAGCATTGTATATAGCAGTTGCTCAATAAATATTTGTTAATATCACTGAAAAAGGAGGACAAGTAAGGAATTAGAAACACTTTGAAAGATAGCATAACAGAGGTCAAGTGCAGAAGCATGAGGTTCAGTCAGTCTTCTGACACTTACGGTCCACATACCCAGGGGTCAGTTACGTATGTGAACACACAGATGTCCTGGGGGACCCCCTCTTTCCCGCTGCTGATATTTCTTCATATATGGAGGCTGTGCCATGGGCCTTCCATTCTTTGCCTCTGCCCTCTCCCTCCCTCACTCTTCCTCGTGGTGGGGGGAGTTACAAAACTGCTGAGATCATAAACTTTCTTTTGATATGAGTTGTGGACATGCAGCCACACAGCTGAGCCATCAAGCCAGTTTTCCAATCACTAAATCTGACTATCTTCTAATGAAAGTTTAATGAAGCAAAAAGTCAAATAGTTGACATGAATGTGCTGAAAGGGAAATAATGGCATGGTTTGGGGAATAGTAAAGGAAGTTACAAAACATTACTGAACGCGTTTCTGATGTGCTTTGGTTGCTGGATTCCTGCTGTGGCCACCTAACAGACCATCTGTCTGAGTTAAAAATAAGATGCTTGTGTTCTGCTACAGAAAATATCAGCCCAGCCCACTTTCATACATAGAAAGAGCCGAATTCTCAGATTGCTCTCAGAGGTTACTCTAAATTTATATTACAGGTAGTCAGTGTTTGGAAATTTCCTGGATTTTTCTTTTAATATTGCCCAGTTTCTGAAAAAAACATAAATAAGACTGTAAAGGGTTGGGGAAAAACCACTAAAAATATTAGCAAAGATGAGCTACCACATGGCTTACATTTTACGTAACTGAGGAAGTTTCTTAAAGATTCCTGTGGCTTCCAACACTGTGAATTCATTATTATTGAGACGCCTAAGGAAAAAAGAAACAACAGAAAATTTCATTACCAGCAGATAGGAAAGAACTGCATTTTATTTCTCATTCTGATTTATAACATGATTTAATGATGACCTTAAAATAAAATATGGTACACATATCATAAAAGATTTGGGGAAAATAAGATTATTCCCACTTCACTTAAATTTTAATTATCAAAATAAAACATATTAAAATGCACATAATAAGGAAACTAATAATCAAAAGCAGCTCTTCTTGAGTAATCTGTAGAACAATACTTCTGAAACTTGTTTAATATTGCCCAACTAAAGAGCATTACAATTTTCCCCCTAACTGTAGGAGTGGAATTGCTGGGTCATATGGTAACTCTGTTTAATTTTTTAAAATTTCTACCCCCCCATCCAAGATGGCACCCTCGTCTATTTGTTGGTTGTTTTTGCTCACTGTCTGCTTGTTGTCTGCTAATTGATTTTTGCTCATTGTCTGTGTTTTCTTCAGGAAGCACTGGGAACCAAACCCAGGACCTCCCATGTGGGAGATGAGCACTCAACTGCTTGAGCCACATCTGCTCCCTGCTCAGTTTTGTTTTTGCTTGTTGTCTCCTAGTTGTTTGCTTGCTGCCTTGCTCATTGTTTTTGCTCGTTGTCTGCTCATTGTTTTTGCTCAATGTTTGCTTGTTGTCTGCTCATTGTTTGTCTTCTTTAGGAGGCACTGGGAACTGAACCTGGGACGACCCATGTGGGAGGTGGGCACTCAACTGCTTGAGCCACATCCATTCTCCCTGCTTAATTTTTTGAGAAATAGCCAAACTATTTTACAAAGCAGCTGCACCATTTTACATTCCACCAGTAATGAATGTATGAGGACTCCAATTTCTCCACATACGTGTCAACAATTGTTAGTGTCTACTTTTGATTACAGCAATCCCAGTGGGTAGGCAGTGGTACCTCGTTGTGGTTTTGATTTACATTTCTCTAATGGCTAATGATGTTGCACATCTTTCCATATGCTTATTGCCCATTTGTGTATCTCCCCAGGAGAAATGTCTATTCAAATACTTTGACTATTTTTTAGTTAGTAATGTGTCTTTTTCCTGCTGAGTTGTAAGAATTCTGTATATAATCTGAATTTAAGTTCCTTATCAAATTTATAACTTGCAAATATTTTCTTCCCAGAACTGATTTTTAAATGTCTAATTAAAAATTTTCTTTTTTGGTAAATTATTTAATTTGAATAACTTAATTATTTCGTAAAGCGCACACGTGCGCGCGCACACACACATTCCTTTGCTAAAGCCTAATATTAGGTGCTAGTTTCTTCCACAATTCTTGACTGACAAATGAGCCTATGTAAATATTTTTATGCTAGAAGATATCATTTGAATTATTATTTCAAATATTCTTGGAAATAAACACAACTCCCTAAATGAATGTAAAATAGAGTTGAGGGCTTTTCTTGCATGGTCTCCATGCATTTCCAAAAGTCTTTGGATATGAACTAACAAGATCCAAAAAACATCACTAAAACTGGTGGGTAGTTAGTTTCTGTCACTTCTTGGAAAGCACTGCATTATTTTCAATTTTTGCAAATAGCTTAAAATTCTTTAAGTAAAAGGTATCAGTGTAGAAACTGTGAGAAATATGCTATAAAATACAATTCCTTTCATCAAGGGGCTGTAATCTAATTGGAGACAAAAGAATTATCCATGCACAAAAAGACAGTCAATTTTGCAAACAGTAATTGACAAATACCAGATGGTGCTACACATAAACCTTGTGACGATGTTCAGAAAATGACGAGGCTCTGTTAGATTTTCCCTGAATATTTGAACACTAACATTAAGGTCTTATACTTAATAAATTTGGTAAAGACAAAAAGATCAACGGGCATAGAATCTATAACTTATTTAACAAGCATGTTTTAGCATATACTATGTGCCTGGCACCCTATTAGGATTATAGATATAAATCAGATCATACTCTACCTTTTCAGATTTTCCTGCTATGCTATCTATTGTGCAGAGAAAACTAAACTATCCTTTGTGCTTCAATACTTGATAATCACTGAATTCTTCCACTTGTGAATTAATGAAATAAAGTTAGAACAAAGATTCGTTAGTTAAATTTCTTAATTAACAGAGATTTTCAAACAGTGCCTCAAATTATATGGTCACTGTAAAGATTAAATGTGTTTAAAACATATTGAGTGCTTTGAAGTGGGTCTGGGCATAGTAAGGACCCAATAAAAGCAATTTTTACTGCCATTACTGAAGGCTAAGTGAATTTTAAGGCATGAATTAATTTCTTGGGCCAGAAAGACAAACTAAGAAACGACCTCTAATATATGCTTCTATGAGGAAGAGTTATACCAATGTGTATTAGTTAAAATTAATGTAATTATTGAGGCTAAAATGGCAAGACAAAAAATCGTGTTTTGATACCTTCATCCCCTCCCTGCCAACCAGGAATTTGTTGGAGGATGAACTTACAGCTCTGCTGTGTACTGGGGAATGTGATCTGGGATTTTGTTGAGTTTTTGATTGGAGCAATCTACAGTGGTCCCTTCACAGCGGCACTTTTCAGGGCAAGCCAAATCTGCAAAGCAGTCTCCACTTAATTTTGATCGATAATCTTCTGTACCTATTGAGGATTCAAGCCAAAAGAAGAAAGATCCTGAGTCTAAAGGTTAGAATATTTATTAATTTGTAGGAAGAAAAGAATTAAGATAACTATAGATTATGCAGCAGGGAGACAACTTGGGGAATTTTGGTCAATGGATGTCAGGAGAGGATTAAAACAAGGGCTTAGAATTTGCTGGAAAAAAAAGTGACCAGATTCACACGACAGGAAAACATTAATAAAGTTGAGCTTTTCACAGCTGTACTTTCTGCTGATCCAGTTATGAGCCATTCTAGCCTATTTCACAGCTAATCACACAATGGCCATTAATTGTTAAAACGTTTATTTTTTTTCTCTGTCTCAAGATTTTAAAATGTATTCAAAAAAAACCATATTCCTATATATCATTTTTAAATTAGGGCTTTCAAAGGCAAATAGATCTACTCAGGTTTTTCAATTCTCTATGTTCTTTTGTAATTCTCTCCCTCTCACATAATCTTCAGAAATGCCTAAAAAGCCCTCTTTTTTTCATTTTGTTTTTATAAAAAAGACAAGTTAATCCTGATTTAAGCCTCAGCAGCTTGCCATGCTGTAGAAAGCTGCGTGACGTTCCATGGTGCTTGACGGAACCATGTTTTACTCATACCTGGCAACCACATGGTTAGATCAAGCACAACAGAAAATCTCGCTACATAATCACTACACCATCCACTAGGCCAAGGGTAAGACCAAGAGGAAAGACGAAGGGAAGTGAAGGAAAGCTACAGACATTCTGGAAAGGTAATACTGTTTACATGACATGCATTCTTCCCGCAGAATGTTTATGACCATAGTAAGAGTATTACTACCGGCGATTTCCTGGAAACACAAAGAAGGGGCTACACTGAAAGGTGTCTCCACCGTCCCTCAGAATGGTAGAATGGAACCAACAGCTTTCAGGAACAACATCCAGGAGGAGGTTGAAGGTGAGCTACAAGGACAACAGAGAAGCTCAAAAGATCTGTGGCTTCTTCTTGAAAAAGAGGTACAAAGGCCAAGACTAGAAGAAGGTATATCAGGATAGAAAAGGGAAGACATTATGGTTCAGATCAGACACTTTTACTTACAGCCCAAATGGTGAATTCCTGAAAAAGTAAAGATCACCAAGAAGGAAAGAAAGACAGAGTAATCCCAATAAAGATTAATATACTTATATATACACACACGTGTGTACATCTGACTGAGCTCTCTTCCTTCTGTCCTTTCTGTGGCACTGATGGTATGAAAGGATTTGTCATTCTTTTAAAAATTTTATCATAATTTTTTGAAGCACAGTGGTCTTACAAGAAAAGCAATGGCATAAAAGAAGCATATTACAAACCAAGTTCTTATTGCTTCCTTTAAAAGTTGAACTCTGCAAGATAGATTCTCTTTTGAGTCATCACTGTAAAATCTAGAATGTCATATAGAATTGTGATAGGCAAGTAAACATGTAAAATTAAATGAAAAACTAATCATACAAAGCCACAAGGACTATTGCTAATACTTTTAAATTAATCCTTAGGTTGTGGCTCACAGATGTTTAATGTTTTTTCCAAATGATAAATAATGTTACTCAGAGGAGATGGAATCAGAATCTCTAAGAAGTTTACAATGCTCACATATAATAGTTTTGATGTATTTGCAATTAATGCAGTAGTATTTACTTGGGATCTGTTGTATTGTGGTTTAAGCTTTAGTCTCCAAAGGGAAATGAGAGATTACTGGTAACAAAGTCCCAGTGACACGAGTATGCTCGATAACTTACACTTTAAATAATATGCATTCAATGCAATGGCTGTAATGCCTCTATTATGATGGTACTTTATGTAGGCTCAATTTTTAGTTAAAATCTTGACAAAACGGAAGCCCAAAGAACTTTTTTGTAAGTCCTTGCTTCTACAATTATTATTTTAAATAATGTTAATTGAATGGTTAGAAATTACAAGACATGATATCTGATATAAAAGGTGTTTACCAAAACCTACATTATTTTTGCTGCTGTAATAAGAATCCAAAATTTTTTCAGAGTTCAGGATTTATGAATACAATCTGACTTTTGTTCTTAACTGGTGAATTGAAAATATTAATAAAGACATTTAAACTCAATAATTGGAACAATTTGGTAACAATTATATTAACTGCTAAACCCTGGGGGTCTAATTCATATCAATGTTTTATTGTATGGGTGGTCTTGGGTTTAGAATGTGGGTCTTTTAAGGTAAGTAATATCTATCAAATGACTTTCTATTTAATACCTGGGTAGAAATAGTGAATTTTAAATATTGCCAATAAGGGTCAATGAACTGTACTTTTCAACATTTTATTTCTGATGTGTTCAATACAAATTTAAGGTGAAATATATAAAATATTATTAATTATTGAAGCTCAACACAAACAATAAAACAAAACCTGTTAAATGCATAAAATTATTCTAACTATAATTCAAGCACAGCAAGCAACAACTCTGTCCTTAAATTAGAGACCAAAATTAGAACTTTTCTTAGGAAAATTATATGGTTTTTCACACTAACACTGTATAAATAAAATTTTTTATAGCTCTTAACAAATATTATAGTCTTGATATATATCCAGAAGAGAGTGAATGTGGCCAATCAATTATTAACACATTACTTTTATATAATGGTTTAAAACAAGTCAGGAAGCATTTTATATAACCGGCAGGCAAGGGAAAAATAAGTAAAGAAACGTATTTCAAAGAGCTAGTTTTAGCATCATCAGTCTTGGTAGTTTTAAGATTGAAGAGGCAGAACACACTGCAGTTGCTTTTCTAAAAAAAACCCATTTCATTCATCTGCCTAAGTTATTCAGTGCATTTAGTCCCTGTGAACTTCCAGTGCTTTTATGATGGATATGAACATTCTTTTTTAGAGCTACACTGTGATACCAGACATGCTAGAATATGAAGTCACAAATGAATAAAGGAACAACTGCAAATAATCAGCAGGAAGCCGCTATTTTAGCATAAAAGTAAAGCAAAACATAGCATAATTTTTTTAGTATAAAAACTATAGAATAGTAAATCTCATGATTGAAAAAGCAATTCTATGTGTTTGAAACTGATTTCATGTAGAACTAGCTCTTTGAGGATAGAAAGATTTCTGTCTTTAAAACCAGCTCAATGAGCTATATTTCAAAAACAGATTGAAAGGTCAGGTACATAATGTAAGGAAAGAAAATGATTTAAGTAGAGAGCCATAGGTTCAAACATTTTAGCGACTGTAAGAAATTGATATAATGTGCCAACGTGAGAGAAAGAATAAAAGGGGGGAGTTCATTTATAAATATGCTTAACATCATAAGCTGCATGCAAAGGTCAGGTTTTCAGGAAACAGCTACAAGTGATCTATGCAGAATTAAATCTATCAATTGTATTTTCAAAAGCATGCATATCAAAGTTTTAGAAGCTATATTTTATAAGGGGAGGAAAGGGGGTCTGCAGTTAGTCCTACTACCGAGCAAAACCTACCTGGAATGAAATACTGTTCTTTAGCTAAATAAAAAAAAAGAGAAAAAAAATAGAAGATGCACCTGAATGTCAGCAAGCAGAGATATGAGTTATATTAGATTAAGAATGGACTAAAGTTATTATAGATAATTAAGTGAATATGTATATTCCCAGCAGTGGCTGAAGTCTAATAACGTACAGTGAGTAGTAAATCGATCTAGAATTACGGACAATAAACCAGCTTTGTTTTGATATTAGCTTTTTAGTATGAATTAACTGCTGAATATGAAATACGCCTGGAATAGTTAGGTAGCATATTACCCAAAACACATACCATTTTTCTATTGTAAGAAAATAGAAAAGATGAGACCAAAGCAAATAGTAAATCATAATGAAGTAAGTTTTCTATTTTATATTAATACAATGATATTTAGGTTGTTACAAATAAGTGCAATATTCCCAGATTTTAAAAATATGGCCTTTTGGAAAAAATGTAACCTCATATTCCTGTTCGAAATAAGAGAATCCAAAATTGCAAAAGGGCATTAAGTGTAAGAAGCAAGGTTTCCCCCCACCAATTCTGAGACTAAGAAAATCATGTAATCAAGTCTCAGTCCACTTTCTGAAGAAGCGAAAATATGACTGATTTCCTTTCGTTTGTCCAATGGAGAATGACAAAATAAAAATGAGACAACATACTTAAAAGGCATTCTGAGTTAGCTAAAAGGCCCGAATTAAGTTTGAGCCCTGGGAATGCAGTACGAAGTATCCAGGCATTTTAGAAATTGGCTGATAGGCTATTTCTTCTGCTGGGTATAGGGTTAAAAAATGTTACATTCAGGAGTGATATCTGAATTCAGCCTACAGTTCTCTCTTTCTTCATGAGAAGAAGAAAAAAGAAATGTGATTCTGCAATGTTTGGCAATTCGGCTGAAAGCCAGCTGCTTTTGTTAGGTCTCACGTAAACACTGTTTTGTTTTGTTTTGTTTTTGTTTTTATTCTTTTGTAACACACAGGAAATATCAGATGAAATAAGAAATTACCTGAACAACGGAATTTCTTGCTTTTGATCTGGCCGATTCTTTTGTTTGCCAGGCGCCGGGGGCTGGTACAGCGGGCACCACTGGTCTCGATTGGGTTGGTGTGGAGATAATCCGCCAGCCATTTCAGATGGCAGTCACAAATAAATGGGTTCTGAGCCAAATGCCTTTCAGAAATAAACACACAACAAATTTTCACATGACTTACAATGGACTCAACTCTTAAATTCAGAGGGGAAAAAGGATCTTCAAAGGTGATCCAAACTATTTATACGTACATAGTTTGTATGGCCCGGAGAGGTGCAAAGGTCCCCTTGGCGATGGTCTGAAGCTTGTTGTCATATAAGGAGAGCAGGTTCAAGTTGTGCAGATCCTGAAAAGCATCTACCCGAAGGCAGTTTATCTTGTTGGCATTCAATAATCTGTTTGATCAAATAGTTGTAGAATTAAAGTGTAGCAGCTCATTAACTCACCTTCAAGATTCTGTCCTTGAGAGCTCCCAATCAAGACTTACATTTCTTTTAACCTCAGTACTAACTCTTTAACTTTAATAATTTAGATATTACATACTGAAGATCTGGGACTTTACCAGCTATAGCAAGAGTTATAGAGTCAAATGCACATCCAAAACGAGTGTTACTTATACATTTATTCAATAAAAAGTATTGATCATAGTTCCCTGGAATTGTGTAGAGGTAGAACAAGTAGCTTCTGCTGTCAAGAAGGTGAAAAAAAGTGTCACAAAACATTTGTCCCTCAAACTGCTCTATGAAAAAGAAATTGAGTCTGTTCTCAAAACAACATCCAGAGTGATCGTTCCAAACAGGTCAGGTCACATCAATTCTCTCTCAAAACCATGCAACCGATCCCAGTTTGCTCTAAGTAAAAGCCTAAGTTCTCACAACAGTCCTCCAGGGTCTGTGGCTGACCCTTCTGAACTCTGCAATCTCCTCGTCCTCTTCTCCTGGCTGGTTCTCCCCCAGCCACACTGGTCTCCTTGCTTGTTTTCAAACAGGCCAGATTGTCTTCTCCTCTGCCTGGAATGATCTTCTCCCAGGCATCTACTTTATTTCCTAAGTCTGCTCAAATCTCACCTTCTCAACGAAGCTGCTCTGGCCACTCTCTTTGATATAGCAGCCTGCTTTGCCCCCTACCCCCACCCCTAGCACTCTCAATTCTCTTCACTTTGATTGACTTTTTCTATTTTCTAAGGTACACATTTCCTCCTAACATGCTATATATTTATTTATTATGTTATTGTTTACTCTATATTTGCATGCCCTCTCTCCCAAGAATATAAGCACCAGATGGCAGAGATCTCTGTCTATTCTGCTTCCTCATGTTTCCCATGTACCTAAAACATATAATGTACTCAATAATAATTGCTGCTGTGAATAATTTATAACTTTCTTAGAGAGTGACATGTATATTACCATATTAAAGATTCTAGTCTTGCATTATAAATACCTGTTTAATCTGGATTAACACAATATCCACAAACTTGTTTTTTTCCCCCTGGAATGCCTATATCAATATTCTTTGGAACTTAGGGTTTACAGATCAGTCTTAGGCACACATTGTTCTGACAGATTATATGAGATAATGTCTTATTTCTGATGGGCTCATTGTTTGGAAGATGCTTGCCCTCCTCAACACTTTCTTCAACTTTCTGGCCTTTTAAGAACTCACAGAAGGCCCAGCTCTTCCTGAACTCAACTTCTACCTAACTAGAGCTTTCCTTCCTCTGGGTCTCAAAGAAAGTTACTCAGTGGTACCTGGTCTTCTTACCTAAATATTTCATGTAGGCTCGCTGATTTGCCCAAGGGTAGTCTAGCTGTCTAAAGGGCAGGAATGGTTTTTGATATTTCTTTGTTTCTGTCAGCATTTAGGTCAGTGCTTTAATAATTTAACAAGTACTCAGTGGCTCAAAAAATACATGCTTTGTGGTTTGGGTTTGTATGCCTCATTACTTAATATTAAGAATGTTTTCAGGGGCCGGCCATATAGCCCAGTGGATAGGGCACTGGTATACCACATGGGAGGCCCCGGGTTTGGTTCCTGGGGACCTCTCCTAGCGGGCAGACCGCCTTGAGAAGGGCAAGCCACCATGGGCGGGCAGAGCCGCCATGGGTAGGGCAAAAAGCTGCCACGGACAGGGCAAAGCCCCCACGGGCAGGGCAGGTAGCCCGCGAATGGAGCGCAGCCGGCCACCCGTGAACTGAAGCAGAGCCGGCCATGAGTAGAAGCAGAAGTCGCCCACAAGCGGGGAAAGCCGCGCCTGCGCAGTGACCAGCCTCCATGCGTCGCTGCAGCAGGGGGGAGGGGAGATATGTATAAAATAAAATAAATCTTTAAAAAAAAAAAGAATGTTTTCCTTTTTGAACACATAAATCTCTATCTTTAGTTAACGTACGAAATATCTCAGTTTTATTTGCTTGCTTTTTGGGCACTCCATGCACATGCAAAGCCATGGCTTCCTCATGGTGACTCTCTATGCTGCACTCTTTCTTGTCCTCCTTTAGGAGCTGAAGTTGGGTCTTCGCTGTGGTCTACAAAATGTTTTCTTAAAAGCCAAGAAGTCTCATGCCTTCTCACCCTGCACCACAATAGAAGTAAAGTTAACCATATTCCCATGTTATTAAGGACAGAGGCAAGGTGGGGTCCTGAAAGAAATAAAGAAGGTGCTTCTCTAAATGTTTTGTACTTAGAAGTAACGTGGATCAAAGAATAGGGAAAGAAGAAGGTCTGGACACCAATTTCTTTTGCTCCTTCCTTTTATCTACTTTTTCCCAAACTCGTCTATTTATGTAGAGCCAAGATATTTACCAAATTTTCTACTAGTTTTAAAGAGACAGTCACGTTATTTTAGTCCTGACTGGCTTCACAATGGGCCTTAACCTAGAGATGGAACATTAGGTGAGAATCAAAGATGGATTTATTTATTTAATCTTCCTTCCTTCCTTCCTCCCTTCCTCCCACCCTCCCTCCCTCCCTCCCTTCCTTCCTTTCTTTCCTTTCTTTCCCTTTCCCTCTCTTTCTCTCTCTTTCTTTCTTTCTTTCTTTCTTTCTTTCTTTCTTTCTTTCTTTCTTTCTTTCTTTCTTTCTT
>PVKH010027732.1:0-12965 GCA_004027955.1 Chaetophractus vellerosus | reverse complement strand
TGAGGAGACCACCCATGTCAAGCCTGCACCACCCAAACTCCAGCCTGCCCCAAGGAATCCCAACCTCCTCCCCACCCTGAGGAGAAAACCACCCAATGTTAAGTCTGCCTCACCCAACCTCCAGTGTGCCCCAAGGATTCCCAAACTCCACCCTGACCTAAGGAGTCTACCATCCAACTCCCACTTGAAGAGACTAATCCTATCTCACCAGATGATACTACAAGGGATTGTCACAAGGTAATTGGCTTGCAGGACACTTCTAATGCTTCTCTTTACCCACCCCTACCACCCCTCTTCTCTTCCAGACCTATAACTAGACTAAAGTCACAAAAAGCCCCCAAAGGTGAAGTACAAAGTGTGACCCATAAGGAAGTATGCTATACTCCAAAAGAACCACATGAGTTTTCCAATTTATATAGACAGAAATCAGGGGAATATGTGTGGGAATGGATACTAAGGGTGTGAGATACTGGTGGAAGGAATATAAAGTTGGATCAGGCTGAATTTATTGATATGAGCCCATTAAGCAAAGATTCTGGATTCAATGTAGTAGCTCAAGGGAGTAGAAAGGGCTCTAATAGTTTGTTAGGGTGGCTGGCTGAAACATGTACCAAAATATGACCTACAATTCCTGAGGTCAAGATGCCAGATTTAACCTGGTATGCAGTAGATGAGGGGACCCAAAAGCTTAGAGGGATTGGAATTCTAGAATAGATTTGCCATCTAAGACCTGCCCACCTACCCCAGGAATGTCCAGAGGACACACCAGGACTGTGAGGGATAAATTTGTGAGATTAACTCCATCTTCCCTGAAGAGCTCTGTGGCTGCTTTTCTCTGTAGGTCAGATATTACATGGGAACTGCTGTCACAGAACTAGGATCCTTAAATACTATAGGGATGATTGCATCCTGGACAGGCAGAAGCCAAGTAGCAGTACTTAATTGCCAAAGACAAGGAGGGTGTGGCTACCACAATGAAAGGCGGACTCAAACCAGCAATCAAAAAAGTCTGAGTTACATAAACCTATGGCCTTAGCTAATAGAACATGAAGTACCTAGAAGTAAAATAGATAAGCAGTATACTAAATTCCTGCTTAATCTATATAAGCAGAAGAGTTGTAGGTTAAGTGAACAAAACCCTAAATTTAATTACAGAAACAGAGTGCCATGGCCACTTAATCAGTTCTCAAACTTGAGACAGTTTACAGACCCAGAGCCCCTTGAATAAAGAGAAGGCCATGTCCCCTTGGGGAAGGATTCTGTTACACTACCAAAAATTTATACTGTTGGGGGCCGGCTGTAGCTCAGTGGATAGGGAGCCGGTTCACCACATGGGAGGCCCTGGGTTCGGTTCCCCAGGGGCCTCTTCGAGCGGGCAGACCACCTTGAGAGGGCAAGCTGCCATGGGCGGGGCAGAGCCGCCGTGGGCAGGGCAAAAAGCTGCCGTGGGCAGGGCAGAAAGCCGCTGTGGGCAGGGCAAAGCCGCCACGGGCAGGGCAAAGCCGCCACAGGCAGGGCCAGTCACCCACAAACAGAGCAGAGCCGCCCATGAGCAGAGCAGAGCCGCCTGCGAGGGGAGCAAGTCAACTGCGCGGTGAGCTGACTCAGCGCGTCGCCGCAACGGGGGAGAGACAAAGCAGACACAGAAGAACACAAAAATGAACACAGCAAGAACAAGCAGAAAGGGGGGGATATGTAACAACAGCAAAAAAAATTTATACTGTTAATCTTCCTCCCAGCCTGCCCCAAAGAGACCTACAGTCTTTTAACAAAATAACTTTGCACTGGGGAAAAGGAAATGATCAGACATTTTGGGGATTACTAGACACTGGCTCAGAAGGGACATTAATTCCTGGAGACCCAAAACATCACTGTGGTCCACCAGTTAGAGTAGGGGCTTATGGAAGTCGGGTGATTGATGGGTTTTAGCTCAGGTTCATCTCACAGTGGGCCCAGTAGATCCCCAGACCCATTGTGTGCTTATTTCCCTGGTTCCAGAATGTAGGATTGGAATAGAGATAGTCAACAAGTGGCAAAATCTCCATATTGGTTCACTTACTCGGGGAGTGAGGGCTATTATTGTAGGAAAGGCCAAGTGGAAGCCAATAGAACTGTCCTTATCTAGCAAAATAGTAAATCAAAAGTAATACCAAAAAAACAAACAAAAAAAAGTAATAGCAGATTCCTGGAGGGATTGGAGAGATCAGTGCCACCATCAAGGATTTGAAGGATGCAGGGGTGGTGATTCCCACCACATCACCATTCAACTCTCCTATTTAGCCTGTGGAGAAACAAATTATCTTGGAAGATGACAGTGGATTCTTGTAAACTTACCAGGTGGTGACTCCAATTGCAGCTGCTGTTGCAGATGTGGTATAATTGCTTTAGCAAAGCAACACATCTCCTAGTGCCTGGTATGCAGCTATTGATCTGGCAAATGCTTTTTTCTCAATTGCCTTTAGTAAGGACCACCAGAAACAGTTCACTTTCAGCTGGCAAGGCCAGAAATATATCTTCACTGTCCTACCTCAGGGGTCTATCTAATTTGCAGCCCTTTGTCATAATATTGTTTGCAGGGATCTCGATCATCTTTCCCTCCCTCAAGACATCACCCTGGTCCATTATATTGACGATGTCATACTGATTGTACCTAGTGAGCAAGAAGTAGCAACTACTGTAGACTTATTGGTAAAGCATTTGCATGTCAGAGGATGAGAGACAAATCCAACAAAAATATGGACCTTCCACCTCAGTGAAATTTTTAGGTGTCCAGGAGTTTGGGCCATGTTGAGATAGCCCTTCTAAAGTAAAGGATAAGCTGTTGCATCTGGCCCTTCCTACAACCCTAAAAGAGGGACAATGCTTAGTTGGCCTCATCAAATTTTGGAGAAAACATTCCTCACTTGGGTGTGCTACTCCTGCCCATTTACCAAGTGACCGGAAACTGCTAGTTTTGAGTGGGGACCAGAATAAAAGAAGGCTCTAGAACAGGTCCGGTCTATTGTGCAAGCTGTACTGCCACTTGGGCCATATGATCCAGCAGATTCTATGGTGCTGGAAGTGTCAGTGGCAAATAGAGATGCTGTCTAGAGCCTTTGGCAGGCCCCTATAGGAAAATCACAATGCAGACCCTTGGGATTTTGGAGCAAAGCCCTGCCATCCTTTGCAGACAACTACTCTCCTTTTAAGATACAGTTTTTGGCCTGCTACTGGGCCTTAGTAGAGACCATGGGCTACCAAGTTATCATGAGACCTGAGTTGCCTATCATGAGCTGGGTATTGTCTGACCCACCAAACCATAAAGTTGGGCATGCATAGCAGCATTTCATCATAAAGTAAAAGTGGTATATATGAGATAGGGCATGAGCAGGTTGTGAAGGCATAAGAGATGTAAGGAAGTGGCCCAAATGCCCACAGTCACCACTCCTGCCACAATACCTTCTCCTTCCCAGTCCACAGCTCTGTCCTCTTGGGGAGTTCCTTAAAGTCAGTTGACTGAGGAAGAGAAAACTCAGGCCTGGTTTATAGATGGTTCTGCACAGTATGCAGTTACCATGCAAAAGTGGACAGCTGAAGCACTGCAGCCCCTTTCCTAGGATGTCCCTGAAGGGAAGTGGTGAGGGGAAAGCCTGCCAGTGGGCAGAACTTCGAGCAGTTCACCTGGCTGTTCATTTTGATTGGAAGGAGAATTGGCCGGAGGTGTATTTGTACATCAATTCATAGACTGTTGCCAATGGTTTGGCTGGATAGTCAGGGATTTGGCAGGAATATGATTGGAAAATTGGTGATCAAGAGATCTGGGGAAGAAGTATGTGGGTAGACCTTTCTGAGTGGGCAAAACACATGAAAATATTTGCGTTCCACATGAATGTTCATGAGAGGGTGATTTCAGCAGAGGAGTATTTTAATAATCAAGTGGATAAGATGACTGAATCTGTGAAGAGCAGTCAGTCTCTTTCCTCAGTACCTCTTATCATTGCCCAATGGGCTCATGAACAAAGTGGCCATGGTGGTAGAGATGGAGGTTATGCATAGGCTTAGCAACATGGACTTCTCTTCACTAAGGCTAACCGGGGTACAGCCACTGCTGAGTGCCCAATCTGCCAGCAACGGAAATGCACACTCAGTCCCTGAAATGGCAGCATTCCCTGAGGTGATCAGCCTGCTGCCTAGTGGCAGGTTGATTACATGGACCACTTCCATCATAGTGATTTGTTCTAACTGGAATAGACACATACCCCAGATGTGGGTTTGCCTTCCCTGTATGCAATGCTTCTTCCAAAACTACCATCTGTGGACTTACTGAATGTCTTATCCACTGACATGGTATTCCACACAGCAGTGCTTCTAATCAATTAACCCACTTCACAGCAAATGATGTGCAAGAATGGGCACCTACTCATGGAAATCACTGTTCTTACCATGTTCCCCATCATCCTGAAGCAACTGGATTGATAGAATGATGGAATGGCCTTTTGAAGACTCAATTATGGCACCAACTGGGGGGCAATACCTTGCAGGTCTGGGGCAATGCTCTCCAGGAGGCTGTGTATGCTCTAAACCTGTGTCTACTCTATGGTGCTGTTTCTCCCACAGCCAGGATTCATGGGTCTAGGAATCAAGGGGTAGAAATGGGAGTGGTACCACTCACTGTTACCCCTAGTGATCCACTAGAAAAATTTTTGCTTCCTGTCCCTGCAACCTTAAGCTCTACTGGTCTACAGGTCTTAGTTCCAAAAGGAGGAGTGCTTCCACCAGGAAACGCAGCAAATATTCCACTGAAGTGAAATTTAAGACTGTCACCTGGCCACTTTGGGCTCCTCATGTCTCTGAATCAACAGGCAAAGGAAGGAATTAATGTACTGGCTGGGGTGATTGATCCTGACTATCAAGAGGAAAATGAACTGCATCTATGCAATAGAGATAAAGAGGAGTTTGCCTGGAAGACAGGAGATCTCCTAGGGCATCTCTTAGTACTATCATGTCCTGTGATTAAAGTCCAGATGGGACTAATAATGGTCCAGAATCTTCAATAATGTAGGTTTGAGTCACCCCACTAGGCAAAGAATCATGGCCAGCTAAGGTGATTGCTGAGGGTAAAGGGAACATGGAATGGGTAGTGAAAGAAGGTAGTGATACATACAAAGTACAACCATGTGATCTATTACAGAAATGAAGGCTGTAATTGTCATGAATATTTCTTGTTTTATATGTTTGTATATGTACATAAAGTGGATGTCTTTGTTTTCTTTCTTATTCTTTCCCCTTATCATATGATATAGTTGTATTAATTACATGTCATAGTATTTAAGGATATCAAGTTTAAAAGTGAATATTACCCAAGGACTGGCACCCTATTCTTGAGGGATTCAGTGCTTTTCCGGTTGTACTCAGGACAATTGAGTATTGTTAGGTAGGAAAATGATAATAATAAACAGATATATATGTTTGTGACTGTTTTTAGTCAGGGACTAAGTATGGTTTAAGGTCATATGTATGGCTGCCAAGCTGACAAAGGGTGGACTGTGATGGTTAGGCTATTGTGTCAACTCGGCCAGGTAATGGTGCCCAGTTGTCTGGTCGAGTAGGCACTGGGCTAATTGCAGTACAAGAGCATTTCAGGAACTTTAATCATCAGTGAGTTGATTATAGAGACAGCTGGTTACATCTACAAACTACTGAGGAGATTGCCATCAGCAATGAGTGAATCTCATCCAATCAGTTAAAGGCCTTGAAAGGAGAAGTGAGTTCAGCATTCAAAGAGAGAGTTCCCATCTCTACTCCAGATAGCCAGCTTGTCCTGGGGAACTCAATGAGAACCTTCATCTGAGTCCTTGGCTTGCAGTCTACCCTATGGAATTTGGATTTGTGCATCCCCGTGGTTTCATGGGACAATTTTATAAAAACTCATACTATTTACTGTTTCCCTAGAGAGCCCTGACTAAAACAAGTATCAAGCCAAAAAAAAAAAAAAAAAAGAAAATTATGCTCTTTTAGAACTGAGGCAAAATAAACTTTTAAGGATATTTTTAATGAATGGTAAAGATAAATAAAACATAAACTCTAAAAGGGAAAATTAAATATTTTGACTATTAAAGAAGAGAATGTCAGAGAATCAAAAAATTACATTAAAAAAGTTACATGAATCATGAATTTAAAAACAATTAAAAACTAGACACAATTAAAGGCAAAAAATGAGGAAAACTAATAGAGGCAGAATATTTTAAAAGTTAAAATAACAAATAAAACATAAAATATTATACCACTCACTCTTCAGTCTTGTTGCCATCATCCACTGAACCCCATTCCTTGAAGCTTTATTCTCTTGACTCACTGTCACTCTCCCCAACACTCCTGTCACAGCTCTTGATGAATTCAGTATCCACAGAGATGATTTTTCTAATATCCTGGCCTGACAGTTCCTTGACCTCTTTTATCCCAATGATCTGGTCCTGTACACTTGAGCCTCTAAATTCCATGGCCATACCTTAGAACTTGCAATTACTATGAATTATTAACTCATCCATAATCTCAATTTCAAACATCCCACTGTCTCTCCTCCACCTCATATCTTTATGATTCACTCCCTCTCGTACCTAACTCTACCGGGATCTGTAATCAAGTAGATCTACCACCTTTTCTCTGGTCAGGGCTGGCATATTTCTTTTTCCTGGCCAAGCTATATGGCCTTCCCATCCCTCCTTGGTTCTGATGCATCTTCCTTTGACCAAAAAGGCCCACAGCTACCATGTTATTCACCATAGGCTCTCTTATACCATCTGCGTGTTCCAACAAAGCCAGATTTGCTGTAGAAGTTGGCCATTTAATGTGAAAGCAGTCTAATTTCTTAACACCCTAGTTAAACTACTTCTGGAACTCTATACACTTAGACTAAATCTCTTGCTGGTGTTCTCAGATAGTTATGAGTTTGTATATTTCAGATGAGTTTGTTGTAATTCCCTTCTGCCTCCTATGTGTCTTCATGGTAGCCACGCTGACTTCAAATGCAAATACTGCTACATGCCATGGTGTGACTTTCAGCATGGTGGGTTTAAGAATGATAGTGGGAGGTGAAGTGGGGGTTAAGGATCAGATTTAATCTCCCTTATGGATAACTGGTGGGGTTCCAGAAACAGGCTAGCATCTTCCAGTAAGAATAGGGTGATGAGGGAGGCTATGTTCCTCCTCCAACCTATACAATTAGTTCCTTTGATTAGTGCTGATTCTGCCCATGCCTAAAGCTAGACACATCCCCTGCTTGGTATCTGTCCACAAGCACACTGGCCCTATGCTCCGGTCCCACTACTTCCCAATCCCAAGCTTGACCCATCTCCTACATTAAAAAATGGTCTGTCTTTTTTTCCATTATATTAGGTCTTTGACTTTTCTCTCACTGAAAATGAAATGAAGGACATTGAAGCCTTGAATAAAAACATCCGTTTTGTGGAACTACTTATGTAAGTTCTGGGAAGGGGAGTCACTAATCAGGTAGTGCCCAGTGGCATTGGATTGGCAAGTGATAACCAACAGGGCTCATATGCACACTGACTTATATCCATAGAAAGCACAAGGGTAAAGGCTGGTGGGCAGCATGTTCTGAATATTAAACATCCACTAAAGGAACGTCCTACAAAACAATACTTTTATTTAAAAGATTCCTGGTACTCATTACACTCTATGACTTAGGTTAGGACATGGCAAGCTAAGGACCTTGAGGAGAATTAAGTAATAGTGTACATATGTTAATTTAACAGCAGCACAAATATTGAAAACACAAATTTATTTCTTCCTAAAAATCAAACTGATGCACACATTAGAGATAAGTGTTCAGCAAAAACAGTTTCTGGAAGAGAGACACAATAGTGTAATAAAAAGAGTACTGGGCTGGGAGCCAATAACCTAGAGTTTTAGACAAATACTTCCTTTCTAGCCCCATTTTCTAGCTGACTTCTCAGAAGCAAATTTCCTTATACTCCTTCAAAATGTTTCCAAATCCAGCTAACCAACTGAAGTACCCTTTATTCTCTAGTTGTTACTGAGCCTTAAAATAAAAAAGAATATAGTTTACATATAGTTAAATATATTTGTATATATGCACAGATACATACATTTTTTCTTCTTAATAATTCTCCATTAATCTTTCAAGTTCTTCAAATCTCCTGGATAGTCATATTCTTTTTTGCAATCTTCTCTTTAAGTGAACATTTAGATAATGCTCAGGTTGTTCAAGTAGATCATATATCTCATTGGTCCCACTATTTTCCATGAATCAGAAAGTCCTTTGACTTGATTCCAAATGTTAATTTTCCAGAGGGGGAATTATTTGAGATTAAATGGCACTACCTAGCCTCAAGAACAAAACAGTAAAAACGAACATATGAACTTTTCCAAAATTAACAAACACTTATAGATCAATAACTCCTAAGACAAAAGATTTGTGTTGAATAAAATATCAGAGAGAATAAGATAGGAACCATCCACTAACGTACTTATCTTTTTCAAACAGCTAGTTGGTGTTTTAGTTTCCTAGGCTGTGCCAGCAAGTGCCATGACATGGATTGGCTTAAACAATGGAAATTTATTAGCTTACAGTTTTGAGGCTGGGAAAATGTCCAAATCAAGGCATTATTAAGGCAATGTTTTCTTCCCAAAGACCAGCCAAGGTGGTCCTTGGCTCCTCTGCCATGTGGAAAGGCACATAATGGGCATCTGCTGGCCTTTCCCTTCCCTTAGGGTTTTGTTGATTTCAGCTTCTTGCTTCTGTGGCCTTTTCCTCTGTCTAATTTCATTCTCTTATAAAGGACTCCAGTAATAAGATTAAGACCCATCTTTAACCAAAGTAAGCTCATCAAAAGGTCGTACTTACAACGGGTTCATACCCACAGGAATGGATTAGATTTAAGAAAATGTTTTTTGGGGGTACATACAACTTCAAACCACCATCCTTGGTGATGTTATTTGGTTTGACATTTGTTATTTAACAGTCATATTTAATACCTAATCCTAGCACCACTGGGAAAATAACTCCTCCTGCCAGGAAATAACTAGGACAATCAAAAAGGAGAAACAAGTATTAGGCCCTATATTAGCCAAAGGGGTGCTGATGCAAAATACCAGAAATCTGTTGGCTTTTATAAAGGGTATTTATTTGGGATAGAAGTTTACAGTTATCAGGCCATAAATCATAAGTTACTTCCCTCACCAAAGTCTGTTACCACATATTGGAGCAAGATGGCTGCCAATGTCTGCCAAAAGTTCAGGCTTCCTGGGTTCTTCTCTTCCTGGAGCTTGTTTCTCTCTGGTCTTAGCTGCCCTGCACTCTCCACAAGGCCAGCTGTAGACTATCAGGCAACTAGCTCTGTCTCTCTCCCTGGGGCTCAATTTTCTCCAGGCTCCGCTGCTTTGCTCCTCTGTGTGCTTACTTCCTGGGCTCCAGCTCAAAACTCAAAACTCAAAACTCCCTTCTCTATGGTGTGGTTTCTCTGTGAGTCCCCGCCCCCTTGGTGGACAAGGACTCAACATCCTACTGATGTGCCTAATCAAGTAAAAGTGAAACTTCTGAATCCAATATAATCTAATATGCCCAGAGGAAAAGACCATTTCACAAACATAATCCAATATCTATTTTTGGAATTTATAAATAATATCAAACTGCTAGAGGCTCCATTGATTTCTCCCCCCTCCCCAAAGTATGATTTAGGAAAGTGGGCCATGATTCTTTTCTACTTATTTTCCAGTTGTTCTTTGACATTGGAGAATCTTTTATGTCTTATATTTTAATGTAACACTCACTGTATTTGCAGAGTACTGTGTCTTGGATATGTTCCATGACAGGGCACGCACACACTCCAGATCTTTTACAGACTGCTTCATCATTGTTATTTAAGATATAGGGTCATAAAAATAATAATAGTATTAATAACAACAACAACAACAATGGAAACTTACTTTGCTGGTCATCGACTTTCTATATCTCAAGTCTTCAACTCTCAGGGGGCCTAGGAAGAGGGGCAAGTAAAAATGTTGACAGAGTTTTGACAAGTAATGTTCTTGTGGTTCATTGAAATGGGAGGCAACCTATATCAAAGAGGAGAGGGAGGAAGAAGGTGGGAAGAGGCAAGCAAATGAAGACAGACATGACTCAGCTCCTGTGCTTTTATTCTGAGCAAAATGTTGGTGCCCTGGTAATCAGTCATACACACACGCTCACACACTCCACACTCAGGATGCTGTTAGGGCTTTAGAAAAAGGTGCTGGCTTGAGGAGGGGAAGGGGAGGTAACCAGTGAGAAATAGAGCAGGAATGAGTAGGAGAGAGGGAAGTCTGTGAAATTATTAAAGGATGGTAGTAGCACATCCTGTTTGACTTGGGGATTAATTTTTCTATTTGGGGGGAATTGTTTTGGCAGGTGGAGAGATCATCCCGAATACCCATTTAATGATGAATACTGACTTCAGAAAGCTTCTCAACAGAATTTCCCTCCTGTGTATCCTAGGACCTTCAGCTAAGTGGTTTCTCCAGGTGTGGAAATAAAAGGAGTTTTATTATCTTCAGAAAAAGTGACGATGGAAGCACACAGCTTTTATGTAGTGTGACTTTGATTTAGCCCTATTGAAGAATAAAATGTTTAAATCTGTTGAAATAATTGTTTGGAAATTATCAGCTAATATTTTATTAGATCAGTGTCTTCTGGCTTTCAGAGAAAATATGAGGCTTTAGAGAGACTGCAGAAGACAACATATAAAGGCAAATAACTCATGAATCTGGAGACTACTTTGATAATCTAAGTTCTTGAACAATTAAGTGAGCAACAGATCATGCAAATTCAGCAATAGAGATGTACATATTTTCAATTCAAATGGAGAAATGTATTTCCTTCATTTGCATTAGGTCACTCTCACAAGGACAAAAGTTATTTGAAAATTATGTTTATCTAGGACCAATTGTTTATAAATAATCTTCAATGATCTGAAAAAAATTCTGAGACAATATCACTGAAAAAAGGATCTAAACTGTTTCCACTGATTCCAACATTAATAGAATTAATACATTTCTAATAATAAAAAATTAGAATGCTGTTCTCTGGAAAATATTTTGTTCTCAAGAAATAATAAAGTCTGATGATATGTTCCACCACATTAATCTTCATTTTGTTGCTTCAGGCTCTGTTACCAAGAGAAAAGGGGAGAGAATGAGGAAAAATCGTATAAATTCAATTCAAATAAAAGGCCTTTGATTAAGTTCCTATTGTACATTTAGCATTGGGAAGAGAGGGAAGAAACAGGGGTACCCTAAAAACAAACTATTTTGAGTCCTGATCCTGTTATCAAAACCATTCAGAATATTCTAAAGGTGGGAATAGAAGTGGGAATAGAGACCTCACATATGACACAATTTTTAAAAATTTATTTACTTTTATTTATTTTTAATTAAAAAAAATTTTTTTGTTGTTATATATCCCCCCCCCCTTTCTGCTTGCTCTTGCTGTGTGTTCATTTTTTGTGTTCTTCTCTGTCTGCTTTGTCTTCCCCCATTGTGGCAACGTGCCGAGTCAGCTCACTGCGCAGGCGGCTTGTCCCGCTCATGGGCGGCTCTGCTCCATTTCGTGGGCGGCTCTGCTCTGTTTCGCGGGTGCCTCTGCTCTGTTCGTGGGCAACTTGCCCTGCCCGTGGCAGCTTTGCCCTGCCCATGGTGGCTTTTTGCCCTGCCCACGGCGGCTTGCCCTCTCAAGGCAGTCTGCCTGCTCAGAGAGGTCCCCGGGAACCAAACCCAGGGCCTCCCATGTGGTGAACCAGCGCCCTATCCACTAGGCTATAGCTGGCCCCCTTAAATTTTTTTAAAGATATTTAGATTACATAAATGTTACACAAAAAATATAGGGATGCCCATATGCCCCACTCCCCACACCTCCCACACCCTCCCACATAAACCACATCTTTCATTAGTGTGGCATAGTCACTGCAATTGATAAATGCATCCTGGGGCATTGCCACTGAGCATGGACCATAGTTCACATTGTAGTCTACACTCTCTCCCACACAATTCTGCAGGTTATGGGAAGATATATAATGGCCTATGTCTAATGGCCTATAGTAGAACACCAGTAAAATCCACTCTAGTCCATAGTTCATAACTCAATCCTGAGGATTCTGGGATAGTGATGTCCACTCCACCTCTAATTGAGAGGGGGCTTCAATCTCATACAGCCGATGAATGGGACTCTCTTGCTTGCAGTTGTAGGCTCTCTTGTTACCTTGGTATGTTGGTTGTCAATCCTTACCTCTTCGTTAGTTGTCCTGGGTGAGTCCAATGAACTGGAGAGTAAGTATTGCAACTCCACTGAGGCTCAGGGCCCAGCTAGCATATGGACAGCCCAAAGATTCAGGTCTCTTGGACATACACCTACTAACTCCAGCAGCAAGTATAGATTCAAATAGAAGGACAGATGAGCCATGTGTAGGGAGGCCATAACTGAGTCCATCTCTGTCACTCTCAGGAGCACAAACTCCAAAATAGGGCCCACTGGCAAGGCACCAAACTCCGGAGCTGTCTGCCCTGACCATAGGACCTGGGTGTCTCCAGAGCCCTCAGGAGCCCCACTATTTGTGGTAGTATCTACTTTGGCAGTCTATAAGATCCTGCTGAGATGTGCATAAGCGTTACCTCTGGGATGATCTCCCGACTCACTTTGAAGTCTCTTAGCCATATAAACTCATTTGTCTTTACATTTCCCCCCTTTTATTCGAAGTCTTTTTCCAGTTGCATGAAACAGTTTTTAGAAGACAGATATTAGAAAAGGCGCACACCATTTGTCAGGAAAAAATTATGTCTAAAAATTGGAGAATTCTCCCTTATTTCATAACAGAGAAAGAAGGAAAAGTTTTGGAAACAGAAAACAGGCAGTTTAAGAAAGTGAGAGTCGACGCACTTCTTTTTTTTTTTTTTTTTTTTTTAAAGATTTATTT
>PVKH010027731.1:0-12967 GCA_004027955.1 Chaetophractus vellerosus | reverse complement strand
TAGTGAATCTATTTGCAATGTAACTGGATCCATTTGTTTTCTAAAACCCTTTCATTAGGACTTCAAAATATTATCAAAAGCAACAACTACAAGGTTGAAGGCCTGGCCTGTGAGCAAAAGGTAAACCAAGATAAGATGTGGGAAGCACAAACATGTGTCTCAGGTTCCCCTCAACTTTTTCCCCTCCCTATCCCCAACAGAGTTTTGGAGGGGCAGAGAATTTTTGCTGGTTCCCACCCACAAAAGGGAGGCAGGGCCTGCATGCCATGGTGCAAACACAGCATGCTCATCCTGTTTCACCAAGGCACAGGTTCCACCCAGTTTAGTTCTGAGTTATAGTCTAGTATTTTTTTTTTAAGAGTCACCTTTTCTTCCTCCTAAGGAGAATGGACTAGTTTGTGCCTGTTTTAACAGAAAATAACTCAGATATTATTGATAAATAAAATCCTTCCCTTTCCCATGGTCCCAGAGAATTCCAATTTCCTGAGAACCATACAGACCACTGGAAAGTAATGTCTCAAAACTTTCCTTAAGCTTCAAGGAATATTTGACCTTTTTCACTTCTTCAGATAATAAGGGCTATCTCTGTTCCACCATTCATGGTAAAGGATTGTCCAGGTTGTATGCTGATGTTGCACTAAAATTTCACCAAGCTGAACATGAATATCAACATTCCTTGTTTCACACACAATGACGTAACTCTAGGGCAAGAGCAGACAAAACTTTCTCTGTAAAGGACCAGATAGTAAATATTTTTGGCGTTGCAAGCCATACTGTCACAATTACTCAGACGAAGGCAACCATAAATAATGGGGCAGGGGGGGTAGGGTGGGATTTTTTCTTTTGGACTAAGGAAAAAATTTCAAAATTCAAAACTTCACTGAGATGATGACTGCACAACTCTGTGATGAAAGTGAGAGCCACTGAGTATGCACTTTAAATAGACTGTACAAGGCATGGGACTGTATAACACAGTGAATCATGTGGTGGAAGATGAACTGTGGTTAACAGTAAAAATATGAGAGTGTTCTCTCATGAACGATAACAAATGTACAATACAAATACATGGTGTTAATAATCGGGTGTGTATGGAAAAAATATACCAAATGTACGCTGTGGACCATAGTGGTAATAATCTGATGATGTTCTTTCATAATCTGTAACAAATGTTCCAGAACAATGAAAGGTGTTGGTGGAGGGGTAATGTATGGGAATTCTGCACATCATACATGATTGTTTTATAAGCTCACAACTTCTCTAATAAAATATATATATATTAAAAAAAAGAAAGCAGCCATAAGTGACTTGGCAGGCTGTATTCCAATAAAATTTTATTTATAAAAATAGGAGGCAGATCAGATGTGGCCTGGGAGCCTAGTTTGCCGGTCTCTCTAGGACTTCCCAGATTAAAAAGATCCCAAGAGTGGGATCCCCCGCTTACAAGGACATGCAAATGAAGCTCATATTGGCTAGCAAATTCATGATCTTTGATCTGAAACTCCTAATTCTTAAAGAATCTGTTACTCTATTGTCCCAACTTAAAGCTATGAGATATATTTTATAATGAGATTTTCAAGACTGTCTCACTTCCATGAGCCATCCTAGGGTTTACTCTGCTCTCAAAGTAAAACCTCTCAAAGTAAAGTGAGCTATATTCCTACTTCATCTCTATCCAATTATTGTATGTTAACCAGCAGGTTCTAAGAGGTCTGGATTCCAGTTCTAGCATTAGCACTGAGTACTACCACTGGTTACTTTCCCTCTCTGCTTCAGTTTCCTCCTCTGTCTCACCAGCTGTGACATTTTCAAATTCTAAGAACTAGAAGGTGTGGTCTCTGAACAGAAATTGCTACTACAGCCATGGAACCATCCACAGTCTGCTCAAACATTTCTTATGTAAAGAGCTCAGGACTGGGAATTAGAAGATCTGGACCCCAGTCTTGCTTCTGTCACTTCACCTCCCTGGGCTTTGGTTCCCTTATTCTATATACTGCAAAGGTTGACCTAGCCCATCTCTAAGGCTCCCTTCAACTTTAAGATCCCATTACGTTATGACCAACCAGCCCCTCGAGATGTCTTTAATCCAGGTAGACAGACAAGCTACCTCACCAAAATCAGAATCTATCCTTCAGTTTTAATGCTTTTTACCTTTTTCTCCAAGCTGTGAGACTCACAGATTCCCTTCACTGGCTCCTTGTCCTTGATCACCGACTGTCTCTGTCTCTGGCCCCTTCCAGGGATCCATGAGAACACTGTTACAACCAGCTTGTCAAGTGCAGTGACATCTGCATTCCTGACATTCCAATCTGGAGATGGTCTTTTTATAGTCAGGGTGGTGGGAGGAGGCAGCAATGGATGCAACTCAGACAGGATGAATTTAGAATTGCAAACTGGGTGGAATATGTTGTCCTTAATCTGAATAAAGCTCCTTTAAACTGGGACTGTTGCCCCAACAATTCCATCAAGCCTCCTTGGTTCCAAGGCGAGGAGGGTTCAGAGAGAGAGATGTAATGACCTCACTACCATGCCTGCCAGCACCCTCTGATAATTAGCCCTTCCGTGTCAGACCTGCCCTGTGCTGCCTCTCATGAGAGATGGTAATTTGGAATCCACCCCAAAGAACCAGCTGTGTCAGCTGCAAAGTCTCCAAGGGCTGTGGGTGAGTTAAGGGTTGGGGCCCTGCCACCTACAGACTTAGTAATTAAAAAGTTATTTGACAAGAGGGGGCAGTCTCTTTGCTCTCCCCTCAGTCTCTGCTATTGGGCAGCTCAAAGGAAGGTAGGCCTCTTTTTTTTCACCAGACTCACTTGGGAGACTCATTGTTTCACTTTCACTGAGGCCTCTATACAGCAATTTGGCAGCTGGATTGTTCAATGTTAGGGCCCTCCAATATTGGAAAGAATTGATACTTAAGCATATATATCTTAAGTTAGTATTTTGAATACACCTTAAGGGTGGTCATGGGGAAAAGACTGTTTTAATAAAATATTTCAAACCCCAGGATTGCACAGTCCCAGCAACACTGGCTGCCCATGGACACAACAGAAAACAACATGGTACATGACTGCTCTACAATTCACACCAGAAGCCCTGTCTTCTCCCCTCTTTGTATCGGCAGTGACTTTCTTTAGGACTGCATCATCAGCCTCTCTGCTAGTTCTGACCCTGCAAGCTCAGTATTGCCCAAGTTTGGTAACTCAAAGCCCCCTTTAGCGCTTAATTCCTGCATGATGCACAGGTCACATAAAACTAACAGATGCTCACATCTGCCTCTCATCCTTCTGGCTGGATCAAACTGAGCCAGCTCCTTCTCCACATAGTACAGGACCTTCATGGAGTCTCTCTCTTTGTCAGCTTGGATCCGGTAGCCTTTGCGAACTGTTGAGAAAAGAACAAGAAGGTGAGCTGGAAAAGGAAAATAGCAGGAGAAGGCAGCCTCTATTCATTTTGCAAAGTAGGAAATATGGCTCCTTTTTCTTCCAGAACTAATAATCTATATTTATACATGTGTGATCCTTATCTGAGTTCCCTCTCCTCTATCAAATAGTGTCATTGGAATGAAGGACCAGCAGGTCTATGGCAGAATCCCATTACAGTATATTTTCAGAGTCGTTTGTTAACCTATGCTTCCTATTTTCTGATTTCCTACAGCTCCACTTCAAGTTCATCTTCTTAAAGCATTTGAATTCTACTGGGAGAGTACATTCACACTAAAAACAGACCATTTTCTAGATAAAGGACACATGTCACTTTACAGTCTATAAGGATAATATCTCCATTTGGTGGAAGCACATTTGAGTGTGGCTTTAAAACAATCTACAAAGTACAAGCTTTAAAATGGAGACCTTGATAAAGGTGGCCTGAAAGCCTCTAGTTGCCTGGGAGATGGTGCAAAAATTCCTTAAACTGCGTGGTACATAAAAGCTAATTTTAGATTCTAGACCATATAGACAGAAGTGCAAAACAAGATGCCAAATACATGGATTTCTAATCGGGCTCCATTTTATTTCTTCAGCGTTTTTCTTTTGAGAAAGGGAATACCATGTTTTGGATATGATTAATCCAACCTGCTGCTATTTGGTCACAAGCAGGTGTTATTTTTAGGGCTTTACAAAAAAGAAAACCTAAAGTATGAAGGATAATACCATCTCCTACATCCTCATCACTCATATTGTCAGGGACAAAGGCTGTTTAATCCCCATATCACTTAAGCATCAGTCTAGCCCAATACCAGCCCCAAGGGTGACCAGACATGGGCAGGTCTAATGCACAGATAAGAGAGAGAGGAAAAAATGGGAGAAGGAAATGAATGAGATATAGACAGAATAATAGTGGTAAGAGACAACATTTATGGGGTGCCAAAAATGTGCTAGGTACTATGCATGGGCATCTGTTTCTCACAATCACCTAAGGAAATGACTGTCGTTAGCCACGTTTTACAGTTGAGGAAACTTTGGATCAGAGGAGTTTAATAATTTGCTTAACTTGCCCACGAATAATTGGCAGTGCTGGGGCTGGAAACTTGCAGTCTGACTGAAGCTTAACCATAATGGGTCGTCTTGCCTCTCTCTAATCTGGGATGGGAGGTAGTAAGGAGAGTTAGATGGGAAGACAGGAAAACAAAGCCCAGAGTAAGAAATGCGCTTATGTATTCCATGGGTTGTGCGGTTTGCTGTGCAGTCTTCTCTTCCAGTCTGTCAAGACTGTACAACGGGATAGAAGCAAGTGACCTCAACTCCAATAGGGCAAACACCATAAAGAAACTCTCATGTGCCACCAGAGAAAGCCCGTGCCTTCTGCAAACCGGCCATGTTACCCTGAACGTGGACAATCCCCCTCCCCCTCCCACAGACACCATTTACATTGAAGATTAAAATATAAAATTCCACAGCCCTCTAATCACAGCCCAGGCATTGAAGACAGAGACAACCACCCACACACCCATTTGCAGGTGCACTGATTTTTCTTTATGAGAACATGCTGGGCAGTTCACATTCATCTCACATGGCTGAATTACTTAAAAAAAAATAATGAATCTCAGCACATGTATTTTAGTGGCACCTTCTCCCAGAGGTTAGTTCCATAACCCTTATGTGGAAGCAATTATTAGCAGAAATGATTTTATTTATCAAGCTACACACTCTTCCATCTCTGCAGAGGCGTTCACAGGGTAGTACAGACAGTTCAATTAAAATGCAATTATCCCACGGAACTGCTAGGTCTGTTGTGAGGCAGTTATATCTGATGGATGAGCCATAGGCCTGGGAAGCAGAGAACTGGGCATCTTTTAGAGAGGCTGCCACTAGTATGTTGAGGGACCCCATAAAAATAAGGACCTGCCTAAGACTCAGTTTTCATGTCTATAAAATGCAATTAATATTGCCCATTCTTTAAATAATCTCTTAAAGGAGAAAGGACAAGTAAGGCCAAATCAGGGAATGCTTTGAATTCTCTGCTAATTATTAGGGGCAGCACAAATGTCGCTTCATCCACAAGGCTTTCTTTGATTTTTGTAATTAGAAAAGTCCCCCCCTCCCTTCCTGCCTCCTTCCCTCTCTCTTTGTCTCCTAGCTTCTAAATCATTTAGTTTGAACTTTTATTGTGGCTCTTAATATGTTCTAGCTTGTTTCATGTTATCTCTATAAATGTCTAATCTTCCCTGTTAAAGATTCCTGGAAAAGAATCCCTAATCATTCTGGATCTCCCATTGGCCTAGGACAGTGCTTTACATAGTAGGCATTTCAATGTTTGCTGAACTGAACTGCCGCCAGCCTGAGGATGAGGCTGGGGCCAATGGTTTCTTTGGAAAGAGTATTTTCAGAGTCTCCCTATATAGACTGTAAACCTCCTGAGGACAAGGACCATGTCCCTCCTGCTCACCTCTGTATCCCCGCACCTAGCACGGTACCTGGCACATTAGAGACAGCCGCCATCTGTGTTTGTATGAATGAATGAAGAGAGAAATCAGGAATAGAAACCTTGTAACAATGGATTACAAAATACAGCAGATGAGGCCATGGGGGTGGTTTGTTAGAGATGTAGGACCAGGATGGGGAAGGCTTAAATGGCAGCTTGAGGGCGCAGCAAGGTTTGGGTAAGTTTTGTGGTTATTATTACGGATGGTTTTTTAAGTACAGGAAACGAGCTTGTTTGTAGGCGGTAGGGAAGGGGTCTATTCTACCTGCAGCTGTGGCTTCATCTAGGCGTTGCTAACATGGGGAACATTATTATAGTAAATAGTCCACAATGCCGAGACAATAGTTGGGGGGGGGGAGGGACCTGTTGCTCTATGGAACAAGGTACCAGTGTTCCCCAGCGGTGAGAGTCCTAACCTGAGTAACAGCTGGCGGCCCCTGGGTCAATGGCAGCTGGGACTGTGCTTAGAAGGCTTTCTCTGCCATTCCAAAATTACACTCCTCATTAGGACACAGACTTGATTATGTATGCATAGTTTACCATGTCCCAGAAAAGTCACAGTAACTATTTACAGAGATGCCACTGTACTTTCAGCTTTGACTCTCTGTCAACACCAGCCCATGAACGCCCAAATCTAAATTTCTCTTATTTGTAAGACAAGACAGACAATAGGTATTGATCTTTAGGCTTTAGCAGCAGCATCTGTTTGGTTTCAGTGGCTAAAAAGCTAGGAAATTCTCCCTCTGAAAGGGATTGGGTTTTGTTTGTTTGTTTGTTTGTTTGATCCAAGCCCAATTGTGTTTTAACTATATTATTCTCTTATTCTGGCAGATTATGGTTTAGGAGTCTCCAAGCAAATGAGACTTTCCTTCTCTGAGCCAGCATCCAGGGATGATTCTTTACACAGCCTTGAATTTCTTATTCATTTTATGTCCATTCATAAACTCCCAGCCACCACCACCCCACCATCGCCCCCAGGCTGTAAATTCTTGAGGGCAGGGAAAATTTGCAGGCATTCATACAATTTTTCTTGACTCTCAAACAAATAGTATGGTGTCAGATTTTTGTCTAATTTGTCTGAAGATCAGAGAACTCTCTGAGGTGTGTTGATACTTTAATAAGAAATGTCCCAGACTACTGGCCAAAGTCCAGCATATTTGGAAGATGACTTTTTCTTCATGATGTTTCAGTTTAGGATCAATGGATGATTTATTTCTCTTTTCAGCTCAGTCTAGTCCAAGTCCTTTGGTTCATGTGGTTCTTATGCTCCGGTGCCTCTAATTTATCAATGTTGCCAAATTTGATTTTAGTGGACAGGAAATATTGGAATATTTACCTTGAGGCCAAACTATAACTTCAAAAATTTCATATTGTTAAAGGACTCAAGCTGATACTTTTGATCAATTAAGGCCAGACTATTTTTCAGCTAATTTCTCCTTTACGGCCAAAATCCAACTTAGAAAACTTGCAAAAAGAGTCTCTAAGGCAGATACCCATGAATACAGCCTTGTTCTTCCTGTCCTATCTTAATGAGCTAAGTCAGGCTGTATATGGATGATGGAACAGCTGCCAGATTCCACCCCCAGGGTGACAGCAGCACAGTAGTGGGAGAAGTGATGCCTAAAATATGCATATTCTCTGTATACATACAGTAGGCATATATATAGACACATATCCTTATTAGTTTTGGAAAATGCCATTTCAAAAACCTACTTGCCTACTCAATTCTTTTGTAGTTGCAAAAATAAAATGGACTGGAACAAGGCAAGGAGAAATGTGAACAGACAAGGTAGGAGATAGCTGCATTCACCACAACTGGAGATGATGGCAGCTGGGACTAGGATAGTTGCAGTGGAGATGGAAGAAAGAAAAACGAATTCAAGGTTATTTTGAGGTAAAAATCTAATGGCCTTGGTGGCCAATTGGGTGAGGGAAGTGAGGGAGAAGGAAAAGAGGGGGAGGATGTCCCTGCTTCTGGTTTGATTAATGAGCTGGATGTGGTGGCAGTCACTGAGATAAGAAATGTGGAAGTTGCTTTGAAGTGGAGAGCAGCAGATTAGTTTGATTTCCTGAAGGTTGCATCCAAATTGTCTGTGTGACATCCAGGTGGGGATGTCCAGAAGTCACCTGGACATATGGGGCTGAGGTGCAGGAGAGAGGCTAGAGCTAAAGATTGGGAGTTGTCAGCATATAGGTGGTGACTGAAACCATGGGAGTTGATGAGATGTCCCAGGGAGAGGACCTGGGACAAAATAGGAACACCAACCTCTGGGGCTGCACAGAGGAAGAACAGCCAACATATGGAAAGACAGAAGGAAACACGACAAAGGACGGTGTTGAGAAAGACAAAGAAAGATTAGGGGGTCAGGGGGGCAAATGCTTTTGAGAAGTCAAGGGAAGTGAGGACTGAAAAGCATCCGTTTAGATTGAGAGATAAGGTGGTCTTGGCAAGAGCCGTTTTCTGGAGTGGTAAAGGCAAGAGGGAAGTATGTTGAGGAGTTCGCGAGAGCAAAGAAAATGGAGACATTATTCAAAACTCTTTTGGCTTGGATGAGGGAAGTGAGGGAGAAGGAAAAGATGCAGCTGTTAAGAGGAGAAAAGGGACAGGGAAGTAACATCAGAGGACTACAGATTTTGCAGATTGTATTTTAATGGGAGAGTTTTGAGCACCTTTTGGATGCTGTTAGGAAGGAAAAGAAGGAAAGGCTGGAGAGGTGAGGTGGGAACAGGTGGAAGGTGGATAATCAATTAAGAAGAGAACCTTGACAAGGCTGAAGGGGATACAGACAGGAGAAGAGAGTCTTCTTTCACTGTAACAGGAGGAAGGATGGCAACAAAGGATGTGGAAGGAGGTAATTGGGTAGGCAGGGTACAGGAAATCCTAAGGCTTCTCTTTTCTTTGAGAAGAGGAGATGAAGCCATCAGCTGTGAATGACAGGGGAGAGAGCAAGATTTAGGTTTGAGGAAAGGAAAGGTCTTGAATAGCTGTTGTGAAAAATGGGAGAAGGAATCAGGGTGCCTCTAATTGCTCTCCTATTCAGTAATCAACTGCATACACTATATATATATATAGCTCTTCAAAGATGCCTTTTCAACTCCACAGTGTTCAAAAAGAGTATTGTGTGCAAATGTAATCTGAAAAATTACTGTTGCTTGATGATTACCCTCAAACTGAAGTAGCATATAAATAAAAAACAGGCTAAATTTATATCTTTATAAATCAGCATCTCCACATTTTTTAGCTGGCATTCTTTAACATGGAAAGTTGGCCTAAGCCACCTTTCTTAAAGAGGAACTAGCCAAACTCCATCTTTGTGGCACCATGAGTACAGAAATGTGCCCAGTGCAGGTCATAAAGAACTCTGTCCTCACTCGACCAGCCAGATGATGACGACGGGGCCAACTAGCTACGGCCAATGCTGGTTGCCATCTTGCTCCTTTTCCTTGCTAATAGGGCCCTGATTTTGTTCACCTCCAAGGTGAATAGGTGTTTAGGCTTAGGAGGTGAGTTTTGATTAGTCCCAGCCAATCATGGAAACTCCATTGCCCTTGCCAGTAACGGGTTTAGGAATGGGCATGGCATACAATTCTTGCCAATGAAACTGCAAGGAGAAGTCTGCTGGGTGGGGCAGGGGCTTCTGGAAACGTTTCCCTCAATCTTGAGAAAAGCAGCGTAAGAAAGGGGCATACCTTTTTCTGTCTCTGAATGCATTTAATACCTGGAACTCAGGCAGTCATATTGGGACCTTGAGGGGAGCCAGCCCAAGAGGACAGGAGGATGTGCTCAGGATGACAGAATGAAAAGATGGGAAGAACTAGGTCCTTCAGGGATGCCATCTGAACTGTTCAATTAACCAACTCTAGAACCACCTTACCTTGGGATTCCTTGCTATGAGAAATAAAACAGTTTCCTTATTTTTTAAAGACAGTTCTAATTGCAGGTTCCATTACTTGTAACTAAAAGAATCCCCACCCAAGAGAACCCTCCAGATGGCTTTGTAAAAGTTCACAAGTACAGCAGGATGGGCCGAAGAGATTGAATTGAAATGAGCAGGAAACTGGGAAAAGACTGAAAATAGAAAAGAGGAAGTCCTTGCCATTCTATGGAGAATCATTTATTATGAGAATCCATTAAATAAAAAATAAGGGGGAAAGGATTATGGTAGGAAGGAAGGAAAAAGAAGATCAGAAAAAAGGGAAGCAGCACACAAAGAGTATGAGACAACTTCCATTAAGGTCCCTTTTTCCCACTTCATCCTTCAGGGAAATTGTCTCTTTTGTCTTTTTCTCTAATTCCCTGTGTGTCCTTGACCATTAACTTTTACTTCTTAGTCTGTGATTCATTCCCATTCTCAGACATCAGAATTCTACAAATAGTTCCAGGGAAAGAAAAACACAAATACCAATTATTCACTGAGGATATCCACTCCATCCAGTGAGGCACTGGCCAGATACCCCTCTCCACCCCACTTAGCAGCAGTCCAGATACATCCAGGGGAGAAATGTCTGTTTTACCAACACTAGTGGCTCATAGACTCCTAGCAATTTATAAATCACCCCCTAAATCTCCACTGCACGCACAGTCCTAACCTTCACCATTCTGTAATCCTGTTCATAGGCCTCCAGGAATGCTACATTTTAATGGCCCTCCACTGTCTACCTCTTCACTCTTCCATCCCTGCCAATAATGACAAATTGATCATGCCCCAAAAGGTGCTTATCGTTACAAATCAGCCCTCCTTACCAATTCTTTCATTTCTGTCTATGATTTGCAACATCATAGACTAGACAACCTGAGGTCATCTTGAAGCCTTACTTTCCTTCATTCCCTAAAGTCTCATTGCTGCTTCTTTCAAAGTATCTCAGATTATTTACGTATTGATTTCAACTCCCATTGTCTCCAACATAATGGAGATGTTGGCATTTCACAGCTGAACCACTTCAATCGCATCTCAGCTCATTGTCTCTGATTCCACTCTCTCCCACTTACCACTCACCTGGTTCACTGATGCCAGATTAACAGTCCTAAACATAGTTGTCATCATGTCACCTCTCCACTCAGGAGCCTGCCTGCATGGTCTCTCAAGTGCTCACTAGATCAAGTCCCAGCTCTTCCGGAAGACTTCCAAGATCTTCCAGCTCCACTCTAATCTGGCTCCATCATATCCTTCCACCTTCTTCCAGTCAGGTCAGACACACTGGACACTGTCAGATGCAAACACTATGTTCCTCAAGCTCTGGGCTTTTGCCCTCCTGACCTTCCCATTCGGAGTACACAGCACCCCCTACTCTGCCTTCCTATCTCTTATTCATGCCAGCTCAAATCTCACCACTTCCCTGAAGACCTTGTAACGACTCCAGCTCTCTCTTCTTTGAACTCCCAGTAACACACTCTTCAGCACTTAATTGTCTTCATAAATTGTCTTTCTCTGCCTAGGCCACAGTCCTTGTTAGTAGAAACCATGGCCTACACTTCTTGGGATTCCTCATGGTGCTGGTTACAGGCCTGAGCAATAACCAGGGATGAGAGAAGTACTTATGAACTGAATGAGCAGCAGGAGCTATCCAAGGGTCTCTTGCCTCTTTTTCTTAAGTTTTAACTTTCGAGAAGCCTGGGAGGAAAGCAGGGGGCAGCAATGTCCTGCAGCCCTTGGAAAACCTGACATGCATGCTAGAAGATTTCTGATATAGCAGGATGGCTCCCATTTCTGGAATGAAGACAAACATTTTCCTAAGAAGCATCACTGAACTGATCATCCTGCTGAATAAGGAATCAGAAGAGGGGGCCCGAGAGGAGGCTGGGACAGGGCAGTCTGGAACTACATTTACCACTGTGGCTTCCTCCAGTGGAGTCACTTGGTGCCAAAGGAGGTGGATGCGGCTTGTCCATCAGCATGCCAGATGAGGGGGCTCCTCCCAAAGGGACAGAGGGGATGGAGTAAGGGCCAGGGACACCGGAGACAGAGGGAGGGTACCCGGCCTTTGCTGCTTTCCCTGCTTCATACACTGTGAAGGGAGACGAAGAGCAAGAAAGATTATGTCGTCCCGCCCTCCACAACCCTCACACCCCAAATCCCTGAGGATGCTCTTAAGGAAGTTCCTGGCTTTAAAGCACAATACAGAGTGCCCGTGGGTGTGTGTATGTGTGTGTGTGTTCTCCTAGGCCTGAACTGAGTCATCAGAACTACTCTCCCCCACTCCCTTGTACTTCTCCAGTTCTGCCAAAAGGGAACGACATAAGGAATTACAGTGTTTAGTACCTGGCAACTGCGTCATTAAGTGGCACCAGGAGCTGTCACAGCAGCATCCCCAGTGACAGTAGCAGCCCACTCCTAACCACACTGTCTGTAGGCTGCCTCACCCTCTGGAGGAGGCCTGGCAAAGGGGCTGCCCAGCACTGCTTCCAGGAGGGTCCTTAACCTCCTTGAGAGGAGTGAAGCAGTGATGAGCTTGGTACATGGCCCCTGCTCCATGATCCCAGAGGCAGAGCAAACTGCCTGACTCCTCCTAGGAACTGCTTTAGTCCTAGAGATACTAAAGATATACATTGTGTGTCTCTCTCCTTTGAGATGTGCGAAACTTAATGCTTATCTTGGCTCAGCCAGTAAAGTAAAACTGTGAATCCCCAAATGATGACTATCCCCTGTTGTGGCCCCTTTCATCATGGGAGTATAAAAAATCTCCCCTAAGGCTGGATGGTACCCAAATGCTGCCAGACTGCACACTCTGGTTTTTAAAAAGAGGAGGTTCCCGGCTTGTGAGGGGTGTAGCCAGAGAAGGCTTCCTCTAGTTTGAATGCCCTGAGAAGGGGACAGAGGCCTCACCCCCAGCTTTACCATCCTGAACCTGCCCTTCCTTTCATCAATAGCATCAATGAGAATTCCAAATGCAGGGGTGACAGGTGTGATGAACAGCATGGAGAGGTGTGTGTAGGTGAGAAGGAAACCAAGAATGGTCATCTCCAGAAGCCAGGGGTGCCCAGCTGAGGTGCGCGTCCAGAACGACCAAATTATGGCATGGAAGGAAAGGAGGTGCAAAGGTAATTGGGGAC
>PVKH010027730.1:0-12965 GCA_004027955.1 Chaetophractus vellerosus | reverse complement strand
AGTACTCCTGGAATCCCTGTGTAACATTTATATAATCAATGTATCCTAAAAATGTATATAGATATATAAAAAATAAATAAAAAATTAATTGAAAAAAAATTGAGTTACTAAACCTCCCAGCTGCCAGGAAGGGTGACCCTCCCCCACCCTCAAGATATTAAGCATGGGTAAAACTCCTCGCCCATTGCAGCTAACGGAGAATAGAGCAGACGTCTTCCTCCCTGCCAACAGCTTTGGACATATATAGACTAGGAAGGTGTTCTGAGTCATCTAGGAGGGTACAGGAAAGATAAAGAAGCCAAAGGAAAACCATGAACTACTCACCCCTGTGGCTAAAAGAGGCAGGTATACCCCACCCTCAGGACAAATAGCCAAGGTGGAGCCACTGGCTCCCAGCTCTGAACAGGGTGTGAAGGGACATTCCCTGGGAGGAAGAGGGGTCTGGGAGGGTGGAGAGTCATTTTTTTTTGCAGTGAGTTTGGCCAGCTGGACCCCCTTTGAATCTTGGAAGAGACCCTGACCTGACAGGGAGAGGGAAGGGGGGATTTCCTCAGGCAGTCTGTCATGCCCAGCTAGCTGCCAGGGTAAAGAGAAGAGTTAGATTAGAGAGGAGGAAGGGACAGACAGGCACCTAGTCAGCAAGACTCTGGCAAACTGTTAGGAATCTAACCTGCCTGAGGGAAAGGGATTAGATGGCCTTCTGAAAGGCTAACTAACCCAAAGGAGATAGTTTAGTTCAGTGGAAGACTTACTGCTTTGCATATATAAGGTTCCTGGTTTGATTCCCAACTCTTCTTAGAGAAGTGATCCACTAGGTTATCAGGCATCCAGATGAAACTTTATGACAGGGAACATATAGACATTCTTTTTGTATTAGCTTTTCTTGGATTTCTTACTTTCTTGAAAAAGGTTCCGTTTTTAAATTTTTCCTCATTTTACTCACCAAAACCCATTCAAAATGTGCAGAGGGCAAGCTGCGGGGTGATTGATTGAAGAACACCAGCAGCCTGAGAAGCTCCTTAGAGTCTAAGACAGAAGGCTGTTTTTCCTTGTTAATTTTTGTTTTTTGTTCTTTTTCCTTTTTTAAAATTAGTTGCTGCTGTCTTATTTCATGGTTGTTGTATTTCCCCTTTTTTTGTTTCCCTTTTTTATTCTTTTACTGATTTTTCCTACTTATGAGTTTATATGTCTAAGAGACTTCAAAGTGAGTCAGGAGATCATTCCAGAGGTTAGGCTTATGCATGTCTCAGCAGGAACTCATTGACTGCCAAAGTAGATACTACCCCAAATATCAGGGCTCCTGAGGCCTCTGGAGACATCCAGACACTATAGTCAGGGCAGGTAGCTCAGGAGTTTGGTGCTCTGCCAGTGGATCCTACTTTGGAATTTATGCACCCCAGACTCAGTTGTGGTTTCCCTGCATATGGCTCTTCTGCCCTTCTATTTGAACCTATAATTAGTACTAGAGTTGGTAGGTATACATCCAAGAGACTTAAATCTTTGAGCTGTCCAGCTGGGCCCTAAATCTCAATGGAATTGCAACACCTACTCTACAGTTCATTGGTCTCACTAGGACAACTAACATGGAGGTGATGATGGACAACTACCATACCAAGGTACGCAAGCAGGAGAGTCCCATTCATCAGCCCTAGGGGTTCACAGCACCGTCTTAATTAGGGATGGAGTGGACATCACCATCCCAGAATCCTCAGGATTGGGAATTGAACTATGGACTAAAGTAGACTTACTGGTATTCTACTATAAACTTATTGTGACTCTAGCAATAGAGGAAATTATATAATTGATGTGGATGCAGTGGCCACTGGAGGTTCTGAGGGAAGGGAGAGGGAAAAACAGGTATAATATGGGAACATTTTTGGGACTTGGGAATTGTCCTGAATGACAATGCAACAACAGATACAGGCCCTTATAAATCTTGCTATAACCTACAGAATTGGTGGGAGAGAGTGTAAACTACAATATAAATTTTAATCCATGCTTAGTGGCAATGCTCCAAAATGTGTTTATCAAGTGCAATGAATGTACCTCACTAATGAAGGATGTTGTTAAAGTGGGAAAATGTGGGAGGTGTGTGGAGTGGGGCATATGGGAATCCCCTATATTTTTCAAGTGACATTTGTATAATCTAAGTATCTTTTTAATAAATAAATAAATAAATAAAAGCAAATGGTCAAAAGTTTTTTTAAAAAAATCAAATTGAGAACAAAAAAATAAAACAATAGAGAGAACCAACAAAACCAAAAGTTGGTTCTTTGAGAAGAACAACAAAATTGACAAACCTTTATCTAGAGTACCAAAGAAAAAAAAGAAAGAAGATGCAAATAAATAAAATCACAAGTGAGAGGGGGGACATTACAATAAACCCCACAGATATAAAATAGACCATAAGAAGATAGTATGAACAACTATAACCAACAAACTAGAAAAGATAGACAAAATCAACAAATTACTGGAAACACATGAACAATTCATAGTGACCCAAGAAGAAATAGAAGACTTAATAAACCAATCACAAGTAAAGAGATTGAAACAGTCATCAAGAACTCTCCAAAAATGAAAAGTTCAGGACCAGATGGCTTCATAGTTGAATTCTACCGATCATTTAAAGATTTTCTAATACCAATCTTGCTCAAATTCTTCCAAAAAATTGAACAGGAGGGAAAGCTACCAAACTCATGCTATGAAGCCAACATCACTCTAATACCAAAGCCAGACAAAGATGCTATGAAAAAAGAAAATTACAGACCAATTTCTCTAATGAATATAGATGCAAAAATCCTCAACAAAACACGTGCTAATCAAATCCAAAAGCACATTAAAAAAGAATTATACACTATGACCATTTGGTTTTATACCAGGTATGCAAGGGTAGTTCAACACAAGAAAATCAATTAGTGTAATACATTAATAAATTGAAAAGAATCACATAATCATCTCAATTGACACAGAAAAGGCATTTGACAAAATACAGCATCTTTTCTTGGTAAAAACACTGTAAAAAAATAAGAATAGAAGGAAATTATCTCAATATGGTAAAGTGCATGTATGAAAAACCCCAGCTAGAATTGTAATCAACAGTGAAAGACTGAAAGCATTCCCACCATGATGGGGAAAAAGATAAGGATGCCCACTGTCACCATTGTTATTCAATATTGTGGTAGAAGTACTAGCTAGAGGAATTAGGCAAGAAACAGAAATAAAAGCACCCAAATAGGAAAGGAAGAAGTAAAACTTTCACTATTTGCTGATGATAGTATCCTATACCAAGAAAATCCCAAAATATCCACAACAAAGCTACTAGAACTAATAGACAATTTCAGCAAAGTGGAGGGATATAAGATTACTATACAAAAATCAGTAGTGTTTCTATACACTACTAATGAGGTATCTGAGAAGGATGTCAGAAAAAAATCTATTTACAATAGCAACTAAAGGAATCAAATATTTAGGGATAAACTTAACCAAGGACATAAAGTACCTGTATTCAGAAAAGAAAAAAAAAACATTTTTAAAAGAAACCAAAGAAGTTCTAAATAAATGGAAAGACCTTCTGTGTTCATGGATTGGAAGACTAAATATTACGTTGTCAATTCTACCCAAATTGATGCACAGATTCAACACAATTCTAATAAAAAATTCCAACAATTTTTTTCTGCAGAAATGGAAAATCCAATTATAAAATTTATTTGAAAGGGTAAGGGGTCCCAAGTAGCCAAAAATGTCTTTAAAAAGAACAAAGTTGGAGGACTCTCACTTCCTGACTTTAAAGCATATTACTTAGCTACAGTGGTAAAAACAGCATGGTATTGGCATAAAGACACACATATTGACCAAAGTAACCTAATTGAGAACTCAGAAATAGACGCTCACATTTATTGTCAAGTGATTTTTGACAAGGCTATCTAACCCACCCAGCTGGATCAAAACAGTCTATTCAACAAATTGTGTTGGGAGAACTGTATATCCATAGCTAAAAGAATGACAAAAGACCCTTCTCACACCTGATACAAAAATAACTAAAAATGAATCAAGGATGTAAATATAAAAGCTAAAACCATAAAATCCCTAGGAGAAAATGTAGGGAAATATCTTCAAGGTATTATGTTAGATGGTGGTTTCTTAAACCTTACATCCAAAGCATGGGCAACAAACATAAATATAGATAAATGGCAACTCCTCAAAATTAAACACTATTGTGCTTCAGATGACTTTGTTAAGAAGGTGAAAAAGCAACCTCCTCATTGGGAGAAAATTTTCAGAAAGCACATGTGGCAGCTTGGTATTGTTTATGAATTCTAAAAATAGATATTGGATTGTGTTCATAAACTGGTCTGTTCCTCTGGATGTATTAGACTGTATTAGATTCAGAGGTTTCACTTTTACTTTATTAAATCAAGATTAGGGCTTTTATTTGACCACATCATGAGGGTGTGCAGGGTTGAGTCCCCACCCCCTTGGTGGGGATAAAACAGACTCTCATATGGAAGCAAACACACGAAGGAAAACACAGAGTTTAGTTTCAATGCTGGAGCCCCAGGGAGAGAGCCAAGCCATTCACCTGATAGTATACAGCTGGCCTTGTGAAGAGAGCAAAGCAGCTAAGCCCAGAAAGAGACTAGACCCAGGAAGAGATGAGCCTTATACCATCCTTCAGCTGAGATCAGAAGAAACTGGGACCATGGAGCCCTAAGAGGAAGAAGGAAGGCTAAACCCTTGCAGACATTGCCTGCCATTTTGCTTCAACACATGGCCATTGACTTTGGGTGAGAAAGTACCTCCTATGATACCTTGAGTTGGACTCTTTAGGGCCTTGTGACTGTAAGCTTCTACTCCAAATAAATACCCTTTATAAAATCCAACAGAATTCTGGTACTTTGTATTATCTCCCCTTTGGCTAACTAATACAACGCATATCTGATAAGGGTTTGATCTCCATTTATATAAAGAGGTGATACAACTCAATGATAAAGATAAGTAACCCAATTTAAAAATGGGCAAAAGACTTGAACAGAAATTTTTCCAAAGAAGAAATATAAATGGCCAAAAAGTGTATGATAAGATGCTCAACATCACTAGCTATTAGGGAAATGCAGATCAAAACTACGAGATATCATTTCATGCCTTACAGAATGGTCATTATTTAAAAAGAGAAACAGAAAATTACAAGTGCTGGAGAGGATACAGAGGAAGAGGAAGACTCCTTACATATTGGTGGATATGTAAAATCTTGCAGCCTTTATGCAAGAGAGTTTGACAATTCCTCAGGAAGCCAAATATAGAACTTCCATATGATCCAGCCATCCTATTACTCTGAATATATTCAGAAAAACTGAAAACAAGGAAGTGAACTGACTTTTTTTTACTTATTTTTTTGCTTTTAAAGAAGCTTTAGATTATACAAATATTACATAAAAAATATCAGGGATTCCCATATGCCCCCCTCTTTCCCCTTCCCACAGTTTCCCACATTAACAAAATCCTTCATTAATGTGGTACATTTGTTACAATTGATGAACATATAATGAAACATCGCTACTAACCATGGACTACAGTTTACAGTTTAAACTCTGTCCCACACAATTTTATAAGTTATGACAAAGTATACAATGGCCTGTATCTATCATGTCAATGTCATGCAGGATAAATCTAATGTCCTGAAAATGCTCCCATATTACACCTATTCTTCCCTCTCCCATCCCTCAGAACCTCTGGTGGCCACTGCATTTCTGTCCATGGTAGTATTATTCACAATTGCTAAAAGATGGAAACAACCCAAGTGTCCATCACCCAATGAATGGGTAAACAAAATGTGATCTATATATACAATGAAATACTATTTATCTGTAAGAAGAAATGAAATTGGAATGCATAGACAACATGGATTGACTTTGAAGACATTATGCTGAGTGATATAAGCCAGACACAAAAGGACAAATATTGTATGGTCTCACTAATATGAACTAAATATGCTGAGGAAACTCATGGAGTTAAAATATAGAGTATAGGTTAGTAGGAGCTAGAGTGTGCATTGAGAAGGGGTAGATGATACTGGATGTATATAAAATGTTTTTATAAGGTGGGTTGTAAATGTTGGGAAATGGTTATTTGTTGGTAACACATTATAGTGAGGATAATCAACACTGCTGATTTATACATATGACCGTGGCTGATTGGATTAGTCTGGGGAAGTTGTCATTTGAATGAAACCTGGAGGATAATCTAGAGACTGTATGGCACAGTGATTTCAATTGTGGATGATGATTGTGATTAATAGTACAAATACCAGAATGTTCCTCCATTACAGGGTTTTAAGACTATGGAGATACATGGGAATTTACAATTAATATAATATATAGATTATAGTTAACAGTGATATTGTAATATTTTTACAGCAGTGGAAAAGAAATTACTGTATCAATGATAAGGATCAATAATGGGGGGGTATAAAGAGTTATGGAAATCTTCCTTTTGGGGTAATGAAAATGTTCTGAAATGGATTGAGCTTATGACAGCACAACTTCTGTGATGAAACTGAGAGCCACTGAGCTTTGGATGAACTGAACAAAGCAGGGGACCACATAACACAATGAACATCTAGGTGAATGATGGGCTGTGGTTAACAGTACAAATATAAGAATACTCTCTCATGAACTATAGAAAATATACAGAATTAATATATAATTAATATAAAAATAGGATAGTTTGTATGAAAAACACACCAAATATAAGCTATGGATTATAGATAGCAGTAATATTATGATGATTTTCTTTCACTTGTATCAAATGTGTCACAACAATGTAAGGTGTTGTTGGTGGGGTGATGTAAGGGAATCCTGTATGGAATGCATGATTCTTTCATTAACTCACAACTTCTCAAACAAACAAAAAGCCCCAGCAATATAGAACTATACTACACAAACAGTGCGCTCTAATGTAAACTAAGGAATGTTAACTATGTTACTATACTATAACTACTAACTATAGTTACTATAGTAATAACACTATAGTACAACTATAGTATAATTTATCAATTGTAACAAAAATGTAAGGAGTTAGTAATAGGAGAGTATATGGGAACTCTGTTACTGCATGACTTTTCTGTAAATCCACAGCTTCTCTAATAAAAAAGAAGCTACATTTTAAAAAAAGAAACAAAAAGTCTCTACAGATGTATAACAAATAAAGAAAGTGAATTAGTAATTGTAAACTTTCCAACAAAGAAAAATCCAAAGAAAAATGGCTTCTCAATTTTAAAACCAGATGGCTTGACTGGTGAGTTTTTCCAAATATTTTAAGAAGTATTAACACCAAATCTTCTCATTTCTTCCAAATTATTTAAAAGGAGGGGGTAAACTTCCTAATTTATTCTCTGTTGCCAACACTTTCCTGATAACAAAGAAAAAAATGCTAAAAATCAAATTATAGTCCAATATCCTTTAACAAAATAGTGTAAAACTCCTCAAGAAAATTCTCAAAAACCAAGTCTGGGAGCCTATGAAAGGACTATACACCATGCCTCAGTGGGATTGGTCCCTGGAAGGCAAGGATGGCACAACAAAAGAAAATCAAATGTTGTAATACAACACATTAGTTGAATGAAGAGGGGAAATGATGATTTCTATTGACACAGAAAGAGCATCTGAGAAATTCTAAACCTTTTCATGATAAAATCACTTAGAACATAGGCACAGAAGGTAATTTCCTCAATCTAATAAAGGTCATTTATGACAAACCCCCAGCTAAAATTATACTCAATTGTAAAATACTGAAGGCTTTCCCCCATAACTTCAGGAAAAAAATAATTATAGCCATTTTCACCACTATTATTCAATATTGTGCTGGAATTCCTAGCCAGAACAAGTAGGCACACAAAGAAATAAAAGGCATGAAACAGGAATGAAAGAAGTAAAATTATCTCTACTCACTGATGACATGAACTGATATTAAAAAATATCAAACAATTCACAAGAAATCCATAAGACCTATTAATGAGAATCATCAAAGTTTTGGGGCACAAGATCAGCTTGCAAAAATCAATTGTGATTCTATACCTGAAGAATAAACAATCCACAAAAGAGATTAAGAAAACAATTCCACATATATATACAATTCCATCTAAAAGAATAAAATATCTAAGAATAAATTTAACCAAGGAGGTGAAAGCTGGTGCACTGATAATGACAAAGCATTGCTGAGAGGAATTTTAAAAGATCTCAATAAGTGGCAATACTTCCTATATTCATGGATCAGAAGACTTAATATTGTTAAGATGTCAATACTACCCAAAGTGATCTACAGATTCAATATAATCTCTATCAAAATTCCAACAACATCTTTGCAGAAATGGAGTTGATCATCAAATTCATAAGGAATATAAAAAGCCCCCACATAGCCAAAAGAATTTCAATAAAGAATAGCAAATTTGGAAGACTCACACTTCCCAATTTTAAAATGTCTACAAAACTACAATAATCAAAACACTGTGGTAATGGCATAAGATAGACATGTGGTTCAATGCAATAGAATTGAGAATTCAGAAATAATCCATATAGCTATAGTCTATTCATTTTTAACAAGGGCAGCCAATATCACCCAATGTGGAAAGAAGAGTCACTTCAACAAATGGTGGCTGTGATTATACCAAAACCCACTGAATGTACACTTTGGATTGATTGTATGGTATATGAACATATCTCAATAAAATTGCTAAAAATATAACAAAAATTAATAAATAAGGGTGAGGATGTGGAGAAATTGGAACCCTTGTACAATGCTGATGGGGATGTAAAATGGTGAATCTACTGTGGAAAACCGTATTCACAGGTCAAAAAAAAAGCAAAGCACAGAATTTCCGTACAACCTAGCAACAATCCCATCCTTACACAAAAGCATTGAGAGCAGAGGCTCAAACAGATACTTTTATGCCAACATTCATAGCATCATTATTCACAAATGCCAAAAGGTGGAAACAACCCAAGTATACATCAACAGATGAATGGATAAACAAAATGTAGTGTGTGCATACAAGGGAATACTATTGAGCCATAGAAAAGAATGAAGTTTTGATATATTCTACAGCAAGAATGAGCCTTGAAGACATTATGCTAGACACAAAGTATGTATGATTCTACTGATATGAAATATTTAGAATAAGCAAATTCAAAGAGACAGAAAATAGATTAGAGATTATAGGGGAGAGAATACTAGGGGGTTATTGCTTATTGGGTATAGAATTTATATTTGGAATGATGAAAAGGTTTTGGTAATGGATAGTGGTGATGGTAGCACATCATTGTAAAGTTAATAATGATGCTGAATTGTACATATATAAATGGTTAAATGGTAATTTAAAAAAAGAATGAATGTAGACATACTCAACATACAAGATTTCAAAAGTATTTACTTCCTATATATTTTTTCTTGGTAAGCTACTGACGACAGTTCCACCAAAAGAAGTCAATTAAGAAAGAAGCAAAGAACTTGTGAATACAGCATTATAATTGACACAGAAGGCAGCCAATAGAGACTGAAGCTTCTCAGAAGCCTCCAGAAGAGTTTCTCTAAAAAAGAAGAATCTGCAGAATATCTAATATGAATGATTATATTCTGAGGAGATTCATACATTTGACAGATATTTTGAGGTAAATTCTGTATTTAGAAATTAGCAAGATAAAAAATACAAAATAATTTATAACTGCCAGAAAAATAATCATTTCTACAGGAATGGTGGGAATAATTATAATTTACCAACTAGCTAAACTCTAAAGTGCATTCAGAGTCATAATAATGTAAACAATGAACATTGATCAAACCCAGTTCAGACTGTAACTTCTGGGATGATGGAGTGTGCATGTATATGGGTGGGATGGGAAGGAGATAACTAAATTCACATTTGACATATCAAAAGATAATGCCTGTTTTAGTTTGCCAATGGGCTGCCAGTGCAAAGTACCAGAAATGGGTTGGTTTTTATAAAGGAGGGGGTTATTTGGGGGGTAAAACTTACAGTCCTGATGCTGTAAAGTATCCAAATTAAGGCACCATCATGTATCTTTCTCACCAAAGTCAGCTGCCACATGTTGAAGCAAGATAGCCACTGATCTCTGCCTAGATTTGGGCTCAGTTGAGGGCAACAAGGCATAGGGCTTGTCTCTTCCCAGACCTCCTCTATCAGTCTTGGCTGCTCTACATTCTTCCTGAGTTCAGCTGCAAGCTATTGGTCATACAGCAGGGCTCGTCTCCTCTTGAGCTGCTCTGTGGGCCCAGGCTCTTAGCAGCTTCATGCTTAAGTGATGCTCTAGTCCTCACATGTGGCAGTATTAAATATGGTGGCTTCCTTCTCCTGTGTCTATGTCTCTATTTTTATGAGACCAAACAAAAGGGTGGAGACTCAACCTGACTCAACCCTGACATAGACAAATTGAAAGGGTCTCACACTCACAAGAATGGATTACTTCACAAGCGTAATCTTTCTCTTTTTGGGATTCATAAAAAAACTTCAAACTGTCATAATGTATAACAGAAAAATCAAGAGTAGAATAGAAGTACATGTGTGTTATTGAGATGCTATGGTCAATACAAAAAAAGAGTTGAAAATTAAAAGATTTGAAAGTTATTGCTTTTGAGGTAAAGAAAATGGGGAGGATGAGTTCATTTTAGTATGTTTTATAGAATTAGTTGGTTTTTCAAACTCTGAGCATGTAAAACATTGATGAAAATAAAACATTTTAATAAATCAGTTCATATAAAATGTGACAAAAGAGCACACAACAGCATATAGATAGAATGGAAATAGTATGTGGGAAAGACATGGCACTGAACAAGAAAAAATTGGAAATGTAAACAACAATTAATGAACATTACCACAAGAAATTCACAATTGTAAGGGACTTGTCTTATTTAGATTTATTAACCAGCACACATAAATTCTACACAAATATATTGCTTCCTCCTATAACCATGACTATCCATGAAAGTCACAATTATATGGCAGATAGTAAATCATAAAGAGGATGTGCTAACTTACAAAGATTACATAGCAAATCATTTCCTAACCCAATTCTCAACCTCAAATCTACAGATTCTCAAGAAAGGTATTTTGAACGTTCCTCCAATTATTTAACAGAGTGAAATCTAGCAAAAGTTGGTTTCCTCATCACCAACTTCCTGATTGTTTCCTTGACATCTCTGTTTCTCAAAGTGTAGATTATTGGATTGATCAAAGGTGGAATCAGATTGTATAGCAGTGCTACAAACTTGATCACATCATGAGAGAGCTTTGGCTTGGGAGTCATATACATGTAAATGAGAGTACTGTAGAAAATGGACACCACTGTGAGATGGGAGCCACAGGTCCCAAGGGCCTTCTGTCGGCCCCCAAGTGTCTTTATCCTCAACACACTATGGGCAATATGCCCATAAGAGACCAATATCAGTGAGAGAGGAAAGACAAGGAAGATACTACTTAGCATCATAATCTCCTTCTTGTAATTTGTGGTGTCCACACAGGCCAGCTGTATCATTGGGGGTGTCTCACAGTAGAAATGGTTTATCCGGTTGTGGCCACATTAGAGAAGGGCCATTGTGATAAGTGTGTGAACTAATGAGTTGCTGAAACCAATTAACCAGGATATGCTTGCCAGTGTCCAGCACAGCTGTGGTGGCATGAGGGTGAGATAATGCAAGGGCTGGCAGATAGCAACATAGCGATCATATGCCATCATGGCCAGGAGAACACACTCAGTGACCCCCAGACCTAGGGTGATGAGAAGCTGGATCACACATCCAACAAAACTTATGGATTTGTCTGGCCCCCCAAGATTGACCAACATCTGAGGACTAATACAGGTCACATGGTCAATAGAAGAGAGATGAGTGAGGGAGAAATACATGGGTGTGTGGAGATGGGGGTCGAGGCAGGAGACCAGGATAATGGTCCCATTACCCATGAGTGATAGAAGGTAGAATATCAAGATGAATACAAATAAAATACTCTCTAGCCATGGCCACTCTGAAAATCCCACCAAAATGAAACCTCCTCCAGCTGTGGAATTTTCTCTTCTCATCACTTTATGAGTGACCTGTGAGAAAAAGAAAAAAAGTCATTTGACTATAGTGCTCTTCCTGTGGTGTGGAGAATGCTGAATTTATCAGAAAATCCCTTTTCATTCATTTTCCTTCCCTTTTCCCAAGAAGAGACAGCTGGACAATTTAAGAATCTCTTATTTAGACATAGAAAATGATATGGGCAGAAGAGAATGCTATTACACTACCACAGGCATTACCACATAGCACAGTTCTCACTCCCCAGTTTAATCTCAGAACCCTCATTCTTTATTAGGTCTCCTGTTTCTAAAATGCCTATAGCTCCTCATTACTTTGTTCTTCATAAGAATTTTCAGTTCTTTTTGCAATGCATCAGCATCTCAATAATACACCTGTGCTTCTATATTTGATTTTCAGTTATCTATGCACTTTTACCTAATTGTCAATTAAATATCAATTAAATCATCAAATCCTTCAATTAGATAAAAAGCAATATAATCCCTTACCTTAAAGGCAAAATTTTACCTAAGATATAGTGAGATGGGTGGGTGACCCTCTCCAGGCCCCAGGTTTGGAGAAATTCATGTTGCTTATAGATGGACATGACTCAAGAAGCAGCCAAATAGGGAGAAGGTAAAGATTTAGTCTAGGGCTAACATATTCATCCTGTTAACCTCAGTAATCTGATGCAAAAAAGAGTGGACCAGGGGGCTGGCTGTAGCCCAGTGGATAGGGCACTGGTACACCACATGGGAGGCCCTGGGTTCAGTTCCCCAGGACCTCTCCAAGCAGGCAGACCACCTTGAGGGGGCAAGCTGCCATGGGAGGGGCAAATGCCACTGTGGGCAGGGCAAAAAGCTGCCACAGGCAGGGCAAAGCCACCACAGGCAGGGCAAGTC
>PVKH010027729.1:0-12977 GCA_004027955.1 Chaetophractus vellerosus | reverse complement strand
GAAGCCCATTGTAGTCATTCAGAGGAGAGATGAGGGTGGCTTCCACTAGACTGATAGCAATGGAATGGTAAAGATTGGTCAGATTCTAGGTGCATTTTGAATACAGAGCCAACAAGATTAGCTGACTGTTTAAATGTGGGATAGGAGAGAGAGAGAGGTTAAGTGTGATTTTTGGCATAAGCAACTGAAAAGATGGAATTGCTAGTAACTCAGATGGGGAAGATTGTGGGAGCGATGAGATGGAATGAGAAGTTTCAGAACTCAGTTTGGACATGCTGAATTTGTGATGCCTACAATTGCCTCTAGTTATAGAAACCTAGAAGTCATGTATGAGGTCAGGGTTAGCAATATAAATCTGAAATTATCAACAGAGACATGGAATTTAAACCCATGAAACTAAATGGGATAGCAAAAAAGTGAATATAGATAGAATCTATAAATAGAATTTTAATAAAGTTTGAGATCTGAGTATCCAGATATTTGATGATGAAGAAGAATCAGCAAAAGTGACAGAGAGGAAATGGCCAGTGAGACAGATGGAAAATTCAGAGTGTATGATGCCCTGGAAGCAAAGATAGTATTTCAAAGAGGAGGCAGTGATCTGTGTCAAATGTTGTTGATAGCCATGCAAAGTGAGGAGTGAGAAATGCACTTTAGATGTAGTCAACTGAATCTGAGTTTCCAGTGGGTATCATAGCATCTAATATGCCGTAGGCAGCATTAACTTATAGAATAAGCGTGGCTGGCATTTAGCTCTGCTCTACACTTGTCTCCTCCAGTCCTGAATATTGTTCCCAGTTCTGGACACAGGTTAACAGTGATACAGCAAAAAATGTTCAGAAGTAATAAGAAATAAGAGGTGACTCACAAGCATATAATATGAATACCAGTTGAAAGAATAGGTTTGGCTAACTTGGAGAAAACTGATGAAAATATGACAGTAATCTTCAAAAAACTCTACAGCTTTATACCTTAGGAAATCCTTTCCTATTGAATTACAATTTTTCTCTCTGTAGTTTCTGCCCATTCATCTATTCAATAAATATTAAGTGCCTGGACTGTTTCAGACACTTTGCTAGACAACTTGAGAGCAAGTAGTAAGCAAGAAAGACAAGATTGCTGTGTTCATATATTAAATGTGCAAAAATATAATGTACCTGAAGGATTTCAGGCCAAATATGTGATTGCCTGATGAGATTCTGGTTCCATGTATCCCCATGTTAGCAGGAAACTCTCTTGCTAAAGTTGATGAAGAGAGAAGAAAGGATGTGTATGAATATATATATATATTTACACTCAAAGTCTGTTATTGTACAATATTGTCTGCTTAAAGGGTGGGCGGGTGCCAAAGGACTGCCAGGTACACAGTGGACAAGATAAACAGGCTAAGATTTTTCTTCTTTTTTCTTTTAAAATCAGGCATTTTTAAACAAGGAAGCATATATTAATTACATAACAATAGTTTTGAATAGTATATAAGTTATATAGTCATTAGCTTAAAATTAAATGAACAATTTTTTTAGTTTTAAAAATTGCTTTCTGTGCTTGCTTCTGCTTAGAATTTTCAGTAAATGATAGGAGTCATCACATATGGAGGATTTTAGATTATTTGCTAGTCTTCTTTTCTTCTAATTAAATTCTGGTTATGCTATTCGTTAGATATTTAACACTCATCAGAAACTATCTCCGTATATTTTATATCAATAAAATATTCATTTAAAACACTGTTTATACATATTTAAGATGATACTGAATGCTGCACGCTGTTATATTGCTATTTGGGCTGTGTTTTCACAAATTTTTACTGCATGCTTGCTTACTCTATGCCAGGCAGTTTGTTGAGAGCTGGAGATTTAGTGGTGACAAGGACATGGCCTCTCATGAAACTATGGGGGAGATAGATCTCAATCTCTTTCCTTTTGACTTCTACTTTGACCATGGCAGCATTCTTGAGTGTTCTTTATTTATGAGATTTTCATTCCATGAATTCTAGCCTATGAATAGAATTGTCTGCTATACAGCAAATGTTTGGTTAAGACAACAGGCAGTTTATAAATCTAGGATTGTTCTTGAAACTTTGATAGATGGTTTTGATGGCAAAGAGAGGATGTTATGTCATTTTTTTAGTAAGTGTAGGCATCAGTACAACATCTATTTTGATTGAGCCAGCAAAGAAAACAGATAATTATTTAATCTCATGTGTTTGATAACTGTTTATCTTGGCAAATGCTCGAATTAAGCAAGTTTTCTCAATTTTTTCAGCCATTTAGATTTTGCAAAGTTTGCCTGAGTAAATATAAAGTATTAAGTATACAGTCAGTTCAAAATATTCTTTTTACTACAATTAAAACTTGTTAAATATACACCTGCTTTCAATATTTAGTAATGGTTGTTCATTTTTTTTTTTGGAACATTTGAAAATTTCTCTTCACTTATTTCATTTTTTCTTTTTACCTGGGTACTCTAGGTAGATGGATATAGCCAGGACAGGAGTAGGTGTAGAAAGTGGGAAGCAGTGGGGGTAGGATGTTATATCCTAACTTTTCCATTTAAAAAAAAAAAAAACGTGCATTTATTGAAAAATTTTAGGCAGTTGATTCTGGGAGATGTTTTTATTGAGTCAGTTACACATCACTGTTTTGGCCAATGTTATTACACAGCTACATGGGTCTGACATTTGCTTTGACAATGGGGCATATGATCTCTGTGAAAGGATAAGTTGAAGAATGTTTTCATTTAAAGAGATTTGATTATTGAAAAAAAATAGAACATGAGATATTGTTGAAATTTCCATGATGTGAAAACATTTAGGACTAATTCTTTATAAAATCCATTGATCTTCTCTTTTAAATTTAGGACTAAAATTAAGTTTCTTTTATTCAAGTATTTCCCCATGTATATATATATCATTCTTGGCATTTCCACAGTTTTCAGCTGGCAGAATCTTAAAGAAAGTTTGGTCTACACTATAAGTGTCTGTATGCATTGTGATTTGGATCTTTTTTCCTTTTTCCCTAGAGAAGAGTGCAAAGTTGGAGACTAAAAGGTGTTTTTCTTATAAGATATTTGTCTGAAGTTAATCTCTCTGTGTACCCCCTCTCCCAGTTTCCCTCCTCTCAAGTACCCCTATTTTTATTCTATATAACCTCATTCCTAGAAAAGATATGTTCACTGGAGAGAACGTGGTTTTCAGGGTTTTTAAAGAATATAAAAGAATGAGTAAAAAAAGCTACGGATAAAAAAAAAAAGCAATGGATAAAGTGCTTGCACATACACCTCTTCCCTCCTGTGAGATGAACCTCCCTTATTTATACCCTTGCTATGGACAAAAGCATTTTCCTTTGCTTCCTGTTCAATATCTTGATTTGTTAGAAATTGCAAAGTTTTGAATGCTTTATGTTGGTTTGCCTATGTGACAACGAAGGTTTGTATGAATCATGAAATCATCGCTGATTCCTTCCGTACTTTAATGTTTCTCACATCTTTCAAAGAGTGTACTCTCCTACTTGCCCCAACATACTTACACATATTTTTTAAAGCATGGCTATCTGATATTGTCTAGAGGAAGTGCATACGATTTTTGGAGTGCCCAGGATCCTTCTTCCAAACTTTGCCTATTATTCATTTAGATGCCATATTACGTTCTGTGATCATTTTTTTGCCTCAGTGACAATCCTGCTATGGTGCTCTACTTCATGCCTTGCAGCTGCCTTTGGGTTTCCCAAACTCTATTAATGGCTTGGAGATGATCATTCCCCAAGCTAGAAAATTTAATTCACCACTAAGGATTATGGAACATTCTTTTGCACCACCTTAGATTAATTTGATTCTCAGGTAGAAACTTTTAAAAATTATTAAAAATTACCTGAGATTTCATTGGCCAGTCTGCATAATTGGGGCTCAAATGAAAAGATTCTGATAAATATTTTAAGACTTTACTTACAAGCATATTTATTAATTTATTCTTTTGTAGACAAAGGGCATTTTTCCAGGACAAACAGTATAGATTTTAAAATATCATTTTATCCAGTAACATTAATTTTACAGTTTTTTCCTAAATAAACACATTAGAGAATAGTAGAAATATTTCTGCCTTAGGCAAAAATATCCCCTCATACATATTTCTTGTCCTCAAAAAGTCTGTCTGTCCTTTTGAGGATGGTTTAAGATAACTTTTGGCAACCTACAGCAGACCACCAAAAATACCTGGAGGTAGTTTTGTATTTGTTAGTAAATACATGTGAAATATGTAAGTAGAAGGACTCCTGGAGTTAAGATTTTAATATTTCAGTTGTAGATAAATCTCTCTGAAAACATAGCTTTTTATATGGATTTGGTGTGAAAATGTTTAGTTGAGCAGATGGAGATCCAGCTGGTAGAGTATATGTTTGTCAGGTTATCTGGCATTTAGCTACATCCAAAAATGATATCAAACTGAAGGATGCTAAAGAGCAGTACTGTAAGAAAGCCAGTATGATACTGTGCTTGATCAGTTAGGGGTAAGGTTCTATCACTTTTGATTTTCTAACCTTGTAGGAATATATTCTAATCCAGATGGAATTTCCAATTTTAAAAATAAAATCTGGGAAAAAGTAAATCAAATTCTCAAATATCTGCCTTTCCAAATTCTTGATTACAGTAGGCCAGGATAAGTATGCTACTTTGTATGTAGAAATTTAGTACTTAATGTATAGTATTTTATATTCTGTAGACTTAAAATCATTCTTTTGTTCCAGTGAGCTAAATTGTAAGAAGTAGTGAATGATAATCAGTAGAATAATCAGAGAAAGAAGATAAGCATTTGGGGAAGAATGACAGGAGCCCCAAATATATTTGAAAACACTTTTTCCCTATTGTAAGCCAGTATATAAGAACCAACCGAAGTTGAAAACAAGGCCATATTAGTATAGAATATTGATATGTTTACTCCTAAGTTTTAGAGCCTATACATTGAGTTGATTAAAATAGTCTATTATTCCATTTCCTTCCCAGAGAGATGAATATTTAGAAATAAACTATTTTAATTGCTTAAATATATATATTCAAAATAATTCTCTTAAACCTTTAAATTTGTTCATTTGAATAGTGAGAAATGGGCAAAAGGCATAATTGCAGTTATGAAAAATTTTCATATTGTCTTTTTTGTATGGTTTTCCCCTTGGATATAGTATTAAAGTCTTAATTCAAACTTTATACTGAGTTCACTGAAAATGGTAAATTTGATTAACTGCTAAAGTCTATATGAGCCCTAAATAGCACTAATTAATACATTATTCATAGAACTGTTAAAACACACACATACACAAACATACACACATTCAGGATGGGTAGAGGGAATGGAGCCTGAATACTTGTAATTGCTTACCATAGTGAATAAAAGCATCTGTAGTTTACTTTTGGAATGCTTACCTTAGAGATTTGTGTGAATCACTGAATTCAAAGATAATTTTTATTCTGATTTTATCTAATGACCTCATGAGGTTTGAAAGGTATAAAATCAGAATAAGACTGTCACTTATGCCTCTGTGATTCAGCCATTGATATAACCAGAGCAAACTACACTACTTTGAAATATCCCCTTACCAAAAACCTGAACTGGAGAAGGCATGCCACTTAGTGAGCATGATTAGCGAATTCAGATTTAGAAATTAATTAATGAGGTCTGTGTGTCTGCAAAACTCTAGTATAGTCATCATAAAAGCAACCCTGTTGGTCAGAAAAGACTCTTTTGTTCTCCACAGGGAGCTTCATACATTATACAAGGCAAAAAAAAAATTGCTCTCAATGGATTTAAAAAGGTACTTGCTTTTGCTTTTCATGTATGTTCCCTATTGAGATATTTCTTCCTAAATTTTAACAAGAATATGAATTAACACTATAATTGTTCTCCTCAACTATATGTCTTGGACATAACTTTTTATATAACTTTCCTACAGTATACATTATGTTCAGTATATATATATATATATATATATATATATATATAGTATATAATATATAATAATATGTATGTGTAAGTCTATGCATGTATGTGAAAACTTGGGTACCTAATTTACTATATACTTATCCCTGTATCAGCTTCTTTGCATTCACTATTTCAGTGAATCCCCACAAATACCTATAAGGTAAGTAATGCTAATTTCTACATTTTAAAAGGGAGAAAATGAAGTGTAGAAAGTTTGAGTAAACCCAAGGTATAGAGGCAGGAATCACCCCTCAAATCTGTTACACTTCAGAGCTCATGATCTCACTCACTATGCCTAATGGCCATCCCTAATTTTCTACTATTTCTGAAAGCAGAAATTAAGTCTTTAAAGATCATAGTGTAGATATTTACCTAAGTAACTGGCACATTAGTTTAAACAGATTCCTGAACAACTGACCAGTTAATACTGGGGCCAATTTGGAATTGTGTGGACCACTGGCCCCTGGAGATGAATACTCCTCTAAAGGGAGTAGTAGGCTCTCAGTGACCACCAAAGATGCATGCGTACCCCATGGGGCCAGATAAGTCAATTCCAGAAGACATGCTAGAAATCTGGATTTTTAAGTGAAATATTAAGAAATTACAATTTTTGTCTAATAATTCAATTTATTAAATCAAACAAAACTCTCATGGTGTCAGACAAAATAATTATACAGGAAGAAAATGAGATGTACCAATTGGTGAGCTGTGCCTTAGCATGTTGGATTCCCAGGGTAAGCAGACCCTGAGAGAGGAATATGTGTGCTGGAAGTTTATTGGGGGCTGCTCTAGGGATCAACACCTGCAGAGCAAAGGTAGGATTGGGCAGAGCTAAATGTTGAACTACCACAAGACACCACACCACACCGCAACAACCATTAGCCAATTCCCACAGAGTGTTTTGGAATTGGGATGACACAGTAGAGTTGCCCGGATTAGGGCAAGGAATCAGACCTTCATCACACCACACCACAACAACCCTTAGCCAGTTCCCACGGAATGTTTTGGAATTGGGATGACACAGTAGAGTTGCCCTGATTAGGGCAGGGAATCAGACCTTCATGCTGCTCACTGAGTAGTCACTGATACGGTCTCCCTGCAGGGAGTATGATCTTGGGCCAGGTAGCCCTCTTCAGCCCGGAGCAGTCTCCAGAGAGGCATTCAGCTGTGAGCTATGAGTGACCAACATACTCAGTATTAAAGAGGAGGAGGTAGAAATCTGGGTGGGGAACCATACCATCCATTGCAACTACGCTCCACAAACAAGCCCTGGCCAATTTACCCCCTAATTTATCTAATAAATATTTTCTAAATATTTCCCCAATATGTTAGTCCTCTTGCCAGGAACTCCTTCCTCCCACCTCTTGGCATATTCAAACTCTATCCATCCTTAAAAGTCTGCTCAAATTTCCTTTTTTCTGTCAATATTTAAAGACCATAACATTAACCACTGTGATTGATATATATATACACCATTAAAAAATAATGCATTGCTTTTGCCCATTATTTGATACATTGATTCTCAAAATTTTACATTCCCAACTTCACCTTAGGTGCTTGTTAAAAATGCAAGACGTTTTGTTTAGGTAGGTGTCTAGGGTGGAGAACAGTTATTTGTATTTTTATTACCTATGCCAGGTGGTTATAATGATTTTAATATGTATCCAAGGTGCTTATAAGCACGTTGATATATACTAGTTGAAAAGGGATACATATAATTAAAAATACAAATACATATATCTCCTTAAGAGCATGGGTCATGTAAGGCAGAATACTTTTTTTTTTTAAAGATTTATTTATTTTATTACATATCTCCCCTCCCCCCCGCTGCGGCGACGCGCCGAGACTGGTCACTGCACAGGCACGCTTTCCCAGCTTGCGGGCGGCCTCTGCTCCCATTCACGGTCAGCTCTGCTTCAGTTCGCGGGTGGCTGGCTGCGCTCCATTCATGGGCGACCTGCCCTTCCCCGTGGCGGCTTTTGCCCTGTCCGTGGCAGCTTTTTGCCCTGCCCACGGCGGCTCTGGTCCGCCCATGGCGGCTTGCTCTTCTCAAGGCGGTCTGCCCGCTAGGAGAGGTCCCCGGGAACCAAACCCAGGGCCTCCCATGTGGTATGCCGGCGCCCTATCCACTGGGCTATCCAGCCGGCCCCAGGCAGAATACTTTTAATGCCCTCCTTATAGCACTTCTTCCTATTTTATTTAACAAATTACCACATGGGAACAAACTATACGAAAGTACATACATACTATTATAGAAGTGAAATTATATTTTAACTAATAAAAATTATTTTGAAAACTTCTGACTTGGTAAGCTCCTACAATACTGTATTTCAGCATTTTAGTGCTGCCTCAGGACTTGGCTAATTGTGTTGGGCCTTCTTGTCTCTAAAGCATTAAAAACTAACAAAGCTGTGTAGGGTATAAATATAATTTTCAAAATTATATTTTTACAAATTATATTATCTGACTAATTTCTATGCAATTTCATATATTATCAAAATGCAGTAAGTTTCTTTTATTAAATATATCTATATCTATATATAGATATAGATATAGATAGATATTTCCCCCAGTTTTAATTGCACACTTGACCTGAGTCCAACAGAATTTTTTTAAAACCGTGAAAGAGAAAGGTAAGCATTATACTTCTAAGAACCTGGTTTTTCTAGCTACATTCTTAAACATATCCACTAAATATGAAAGGGATTTGTTTTTCTCCCAAATGAAGTAAAATTACACTACAAATTATTTTGAGCTAATGATAGCTCTTTTAAAATAGCTAAGCTTTTTTAATCACTTTGCCTATCACTGTAATATAATGTTAATTTTAAGGAATTCTCTTTTGGAATGAAAGAACTAACATAATGACTCTTCATTTGAATTTTACTTATATATCAAAATGCTTTGCTAAGCTTTTATAAAATATTCAGAATTCCAATATGTTGAATCTGCTGAGTAGTAAAACATAACATTTATTAAAACACTTTTGAGTGAAAATTAAAAAGGCACAAATATATAATATCAGATTTGACTCCTGCAATTTCACAATGAGGTTAGCTCATCAATTAAATGGACCAGTGATTTCTTTTCCTTAAATGAGATGACTAGCCCATACATATTAGCACACAATACATACTACAGATTTTATCACTGAATCACTTCTTTATCTATAATGATTTCTTGTTGCAACATTTTACCCAATTTAAAACATTGCATCATTTCAATATCTAGTACATATATACTAGTAAGAGGAATCCTTGGGCTGGAAATTTTATTTTTCAGCTTAACACAGGATTTGAAAAAAATATAAAATGAATTCTTTCATTTATTTATAGATATTTCATGTTTCTATGTTATTTTCTATAATAATTTATAAATATTGTTAGTTATTAAATAAGTATTATTGTAGTATTTGACTTAATAGATGCAATCTGTCTGGAAATCCTGTTGATTCTAGCATCAATATATTCATGAAATATATAGAGAGAATCTGATCACTTTTTTCACTTCTGCAGCTGTCTGACTAGTCCAAGCTACCAGCATCTCTTACCTGGATTACTGCAAAACTTCCTAATATCTCAGTTGTTTGAACTGAACTTTCTGTCAGTTCTCATGAGAGCAGCTGGATCCTTTTTAAAGCCTAGACCATTTCATTCTTCTACTCAGAAAGCTTCTATGACTCCCCATCTCACTCAGAGCAAGAGTAAAACTCTCCAGGTACTATGTGATCTGCTTCCCATCCCACCTCCTTATCCTCTCTGGCTTCATCTCCTACCGCTGCCTTCTAGCTCATTCTACCCACTTCAGTCTTTTTTGGCCCTGGAACACAACAAATCCCCTCCCACCTTTGCTCTAGTTTTCTGCCTTGGAATTGTCTTTACCTGGATATCTGTTTGGCTAACTCACCTTCAAATCTTTGTTCAAACCCTACATTCTCAAAGAAGTTTGTCCTGCCAGACTTACTTAATATGGAGTTTGTATATTCTCAACATTCCTGACCCTTGCCCTACTCTACTGTTTGTTTTTTTCTATAGCACTTGTCACTTCCTACCCCATAAACTTTTCTTAGTTGTTAGGTGTATTGCCTGTCTTGCTTTTCTAGAATGTATTCCTCATTAGAGTCAGTTTCTTTGATTCCATTTCCCAAACACCTACAACAGTGACTTGAAAATTGTAGAACCTTAATAAATATTTGTTAAATTGAATTGACTTGAATTCTAGCTGGTGACACTAGTAGGAACATAGAAACTATTTTAAAAACGTATTAGCTCTACATAAAAATTTAAATCTGTGCTTAAATGACACAATGAAGTTGAAACCCAGAAAAATTAATTAAATTTATCATAATGGCATCCATTGTTTTCTCAGCCATCCAGAACAATAGTTTCCTGATATGGGGAGTTTATGTAACTTTAAAAAAAAAGAAAAGCATCACTACCACTCAATGTTTTCCTTTTTGATAAATATATTGCCACTGTTTTAAACTTGAATAATGAATTCCATTATGGCATCAGCATAAGGGTAATGACATAGAGAGCAAAGCAAAAGTGAAAAACAAAGTTACAGAGTACATTTAACTCTACCATTTCTTAAAAGATTATCTTTGTAAACTGTGTAAGCAGAAGATATAATTGTCTGATTAAGGACATATTTCATATTAAATATAATTGGCTTTATTAAAAATGTAGCAATTTACAACATTGTCTGCATTTTTCTCATTTCTAATGAAAATGACATCAAGGAAATACACTAGTCCACAAACCTGCATTTAAATTCCTGGAATTAGTGAACTCACTGGCTTCAAAATGTCTGGTTCCATGTAGCTTCTTTCTGTACATATCTTTTGCTTTCTCACCAAGCAGATGGCAGCATAGTGGCAAGCTATGGAGATGTGCAGGCCAATTTATTCTGCCATGCACTGAAAACTGTGCTGGAATTTGTGGGCAAAATAAAAGAAAGAGAAGGAAACTAACATTTTTGAAAGCCATATTAAATAGCAAGCACTGCTTTAGTGTTTTCATATACATTATTTCATTTAAGAAATCCATGAATTAGCAAGAGGGAGATGTTATCATGTAGGAGTAGAATATGCCTTATAAGTTCAACTTGTTTTTTCTTAGATGGGTAATTCCACAATTGCATTAGTTGTTCAAGTTTCTTACAATGACGCATTTTGATCATAAGTAAATAATAGAGAATTCCAGATCCAGAAGTATTAAGAAAGGCTGGAGCCATGACTATTAGATGGATGGCTAACTTGAAGGAGGATGAAGAGTTCCAACTTATATTGTAACCTCATTAGATAAGCTACTTCATCCTTTTCTATAGCTAATGACTCTCCAAGGGATTCCTATGCCAGCTGTGATGGCAACATGAACTAGTTTCACATATTGTAGGTGCTGGACAAGGACAAGGATTTCTCCTTTTATAACAGCTGAAGAGGTTGGGGTGGAGTATGTTGATGTGGAGGGAGGACACAAGTAATTATATTTTTATTCTTATAGAATGGATTCTATCCAAGCAGTTAGTATTTAAACGTGATTATGTATAATTCTGTGACCAAGTTTAAATGTTGATGCTGCTCAAGACTAAATTTTCATAAGGAAAAGCCTTATTCAAAGGAGTTCATAGGTGAATTAATCTCTTTGCTGATGTTATAAAGGAATACCTTGAAAAATGGTTAAAAATTCATATGTAAAATTTTGCTACCAAGGCCCAGCAAGCACAAAAAACTGGGTCCTTTAAAAACACGTCCTCCAGATTACTAAAAGTTGTCATCACCTGACTGCCTGTGCATGGATTATCTGATTTGTAAGTTAACAAATGTTTTTTTTTAGGTTACTTTTTGTTGCTGCATTCCTAGGTTACATATCCACCTACTATATGTGGAGAAACATGAATTACTTTTCACATTTGTTTAAATAAAACATAATTAAAATGGTGAATCTCCTTTAAAATCCATATAATAAATTCCAAAGCCAAAAGGTTATGGGATTTCTGCAAGATTGTTTTATATGTTTTATATGCAAACATAGAGAATAAGGCCTTCAAGAATTACTGCCCTTTAGCTTGCTCTCATCATTGCAGAATGAAAGAAAGAGGAGAAGAGAGGTAATCTAAAATGCTCTTTGTGTTTAGCAAAGAGTAACCAGGGAGAAATGGCCCTAGTAAACACAGTAGGAAGTTTTACTAAATGTACAATATGAAATTACTACATTCCATCTTAGGGCTGTGGTTTCGTTTTCTCTTGTCAAAGCTAATTATTATTTTCCATCTGGCTTCTAAATGTTTCCAATATTTGTATACCTACATCACTTGTATATTTAAAAGAAATGCATATAGGAAATATATTTAGAGAATCTTGAAATGCACACCATTAAGTTATATAATGTGGAACTAAATCATCAATAGGAAGTCCTTGAAAATATATACTTCTTCTGAAATATAATTAGACATAGTAAAAATTTATGCCTTAAGTTTATTGAGTCATTTTACCAACTGCTATAGAAAGTAATAATGTTATATAATTAATGTTTTATGTGTAAATGATTAATTACATATCAAATGAGCAATTTGGGACATGATAGACCTTTAAAAGATAGACCTTTACATATTGCTTGAAAAGTATAGATGTTTATGTTGAAATTGTGTAACATACAATCTAGAAATTCTGTAATTGCAATTAGTAATCAAAGAAGAATAATATCAAAACAATAGTTAAGAAGGTCTCTGAAAATAACTGTAGCTCCACAGGGAAAAACCCTAAATATTTTAAGGTTGATTATTTAAATATACCCTAGTTTCATTAGCTAGTTGATACGTTCAATTCATCAAAATGAAATACCTTCAAGGTTTTCAACATTGTTATTTAGGAAGTTGGGAAGATGTGCAATTATTGTTAAATATAGATAATTTGCTACATATACATTATTAAATAGAAAAGATTTTTGGAAATCAACTCCTGCCAGTCTTGCTAGTTATAGTTTGAGAGAGTAGATTAAGCTTACTCTTA
>PVKH010027728.1:0-12965 GCA_004027955.1 Chaetophractus vellerosus | reverse complement strand
GAGAAGCCAGGACAGGGAGGCACCAGTAGGCTATTGCACAGAGTTTGGATTTTTTTTTTATAAATACAATGGGAAGCCATTGAGGAGTTTTAAGCAAAAGGGTAACATGATGACTTATCTTTTTAAAAGATTACTGCATCAAAATTACTCTGTATTCTGGCTCTATAGCATCTACCTGGTCCTTTTTTCCTTGGATAACCTCTTTGAACTTGACCTTTGGCCTACTGAACTTGAGGTTCTGTCCAATCCAACATTTGGTCCCAGCCCACCAGCTGTCCACAGTGAGAGACGGAGGTGACCTTTGTCAACGAGCACGCACACCCCATTCATTCATCTAAAATGCCTTATTCCCTAATCAGTGTGGTGTGCCTGCTCATTAGCCGCGTCCCGTGATTGCAGAGTAAACTTCCCTTTCAACAAAACTGCAGAATCTCATTCTCTTTAAAGCTGCTGCCTTGGCAGCTTGCCAGGTTCAGCAAGTAATCGATTTCCTGAGTGGCATTCAAACTTGCCAACTCTTTCACAGGCTGGCACCCTGACCAGTCGGGTGGGGTTTCCAGGTTTTAAAAGATTGCTTGGGTGATTTAGGGCGAAGATTCTCCATCTGGGATGGGCAAGTCTAGGGAGGTTTTGAAGGATAAAGATGTGACCAGGCCACCCCAGACTTAATGAATAACAAGCGGGAGTGGGAACAGGAAATCTATATTTTTAAAGCCCCGGGGGTGATTCTAATATGCTCTTCTGTTTTTTTTTAAGATCCACTCAACTGGAGGGAAATCGGCTACTGCAAATTCTTTTTCTGCACAAGGCTGAGTAAAAGTTAAATAAATGTCCATCTGTACACTAGCAGCCACAGACCCAGAGGAGGCAAAACTATCTCCTGACTTGCATGGATCAGGGCTACATAAAGAGAAGAGGAGGTGAGGAATTAGGTGTGAGCAGGCATATGCAGCCCTGACCCTGTCTGCCCAGAAACTCACTGCAGGAGAATGAGAAGCACCCACTTCTTCACGCTCATTGTGTTGAATATTCACAACTCCACAGAAGCAACCAGCAAACCCACATGTTCAGGGTTTTTAACATCACACTGCCTGACAATACATATTCTGCCAGGCTTTCAGTTCCCTTGGATATTCCCAGGAAAATTTAAAATATTACAACCCTCCTTAATTAAGAAAAAACCTATATCACCAAATAATTAGAATTCCCACATCATTCCTCATACCAGACTGTTTATGAAGATGAGAGGCCCTCAAGTCCTTGGTCCAGAAAAAGGACCAGCAATTAGATCACAGCCCATTTAATTGGGCAGGTGTTTATTGAGCACCTATTATGTCAGTTTCTGTGTAAGACACTTATTTCATTTCATCATCCAATCCCTCCCCAAGGTGGGTGTTGTCATTTTCTACTTTACAAATAAGGAAGGTTCGGGAGCCCAAGGAAGTTGAAGGGCTCCTCCAAGGCACAGCATTAATGCCAGAGTCGAAAGTCAAGCCCAGGTTTGAGTCTAACACAGGTGCTCCTCACCATGCCATGTTGCTCTCTTGGTGAGAATCTTGTATGTGGCAGGCACCATGTGGGACATAAAGATGAATCAGCCTCCCCTCCCACCCCCAAGTAGTTCACAGAACAACAGGCAAGGGAAATGGGTATGATTACAGCATATAACCAAATGCCATTCGTGCTACCATGGTGAAAGATATAAGCTTTAGAACCACGGAGATGGACAAAGCCAAGCCAATTCAGGACAAATATCAAGGCTTCACAAGCAGGGTGATATCCTAGGTATGACTTCTCAAAAGGGGGTAGGTTTTTACCATCAGAGAAGATAGGAATATAAAATATAAGAATATAAAATAGGCCAAGTTGGGAAAACAAGGAGCACGTTTAGGGAATAATCCAGTATGACTAGAACAGGGCATGGGTAGGAGACCAAACGGGTAGAGAGCTTGAATACATGTTCAGAAGCAGGGACCTCATTTTTCAGGCAAAGGAAATTAGAGACAGCTGCAGCAAAGGAGTAAGATGGTAACACAGAGGCTTTGGGAAAAGCCTTCACTCATGCTTTTCTTTCTTCCTCTCCTCAATGCAGGAAGGGCTCCTGTGCAACCTTAGGACTCTCCTTGGGCATGTCCTCCTCTACACTGCAGCCACAGCCATCTAAGTTGGAACTACAGGTACAGTTGATGCATTTGTTCTTTCAACAAATGTTGCCATTTTATACCTTGTGCTTCAGGTTTGGCAGTTATGGGGTGTATTAGTGAGGATTCTCTAGAGGAACAGAACTCTCATAGCTGAAGGCAATATCCTTTGTTGATTATAGATGTAATCGCCTGGAGATGTAATCAACTAATGATTTACATCCATCTAAGAAATAGCCTCACAGTAACAATCAGGCCAGTGCTTGCTTGACCAAATAACTGGACACCATCACCTAGCCGAGTTGACATGTGAAATCAGCCACCACAGCCCTGCTCTCCCATGACTGCACAAGCAGGTCCTCCTGTGTTTCCTTGGTATCACCGGATCTTAGAACTTACTTCCTCATCACGAAGTTCCTGTTTGCTTCTTGCCCTTTCCCCCACAGACCTTCTTGAAGGTAGAGACCATGGCTTTTCACCCTTGATTTCCCCAAATCTTTGATTTCTTGGCATAATAGATGCTCGGTGTTTTATGGATTAAAGTGAACAAGCATCAGAAAAGCCCCTCAAAGTACACAGCAGCCCCAGCCTCTCTGACTATAGGTACAACTTACTCATTTGCTATTTTGTTCTCTAAACAAATGTGTCGATTTTATACCCTGTGCATAATTTGACAATTATGGGGTGTCTTCTTCCAAAGACAGCTTCTACTTTTGCTCACAGCCACACATGAGAATCTGAAGGCCCTAGATGTCAGCTCCCACGGAGCCTCAAGGTCCAAAATGCCAGCCGTGGCTGGGAGTGAAGGGTTATCTTCAGAGAAAGCCCCACTTCTCACACTGGAAAACGCAGATAGAGGGTAAGCAGGCCATGACAGAAAATGTCGGGGGAGCCACAGCAACAAATCATGACAGAGATTTCCAAAGCACGAGTTTTACTTATTAGTTTTTACATTTAAAGAAACTTAGGTCTATTATGAACTGTTTTATGAAATAATATGCACAGAATTTCAAGATTAAAAATAAAAGACTTGTTTCATTTTAGGGTGATGACAAGGTTCTGGAACTAGATAGTGGTGATGGTTGCACAACATAAAGCTTAATGTCACTGAATTGTATACTTTAGTTAAAACGGTAACTTTTGTGTTATGTATATTTTACCACCATTAAAAAATAATTTAAAAAATAAAAAAGGAATTTTCAGCATGCAGGCAAAAACTGTTTCAAGTTATACCCACTGAACCTCTCCAGACTTTGTATTCACTCTCCTCTGCTCTTGGGTTGTGTGGCAGAGAATCCTGGCTAGATACACTGAAACCCATTTCCCCATTCTCCTCTGGTATTAGAACATTCAGATTTTAGCTGGGCACATAGCCCTCTGGAATTATATTTCTGTCTCCCATTTGTGGTCATATAACTAAGCTTCAGCCAATTAGATGTAGGTAGAAGTGTGGTATGTCACTCCCAGAAACTGACCTTAAAGAGAAGAGTCATGCTGTCTTTGCTCCCTTACTTTTTCCTGATGTCAGAAACATGGATGTGATGCATGGAGCTGGAGCAGCCATCCTGGATTATGAGGTAGCACTCTAAGGACAGCAGTGCAGCAGGAGAGAAGAAGCCTGAATCCCAGCACTCGATTGCCCAACTCCAGCTTTATCACACAAGAGAACAAAACCTTATATGTTCAAGCCATTGTTTGGTTGTTTCATGAAAACAAGAGATGCTGAGTAGGAATCTGAGGCCTCACATACTCACAGAATGTGGGGCCCAGGAAGGACCTCAGAAACCTGGCTCCCTGTTCCTTCCCACCACAGTCCATGACAGATCTGCACCTGCCTAACACATTTCCTGATGAGGCCAAAAGACTTTGTTATGACTGAACAGGAAAGCAGGTGACAAGGAGAAGCCCTTTTAAAGTGAGACCATCCTTTGTTGGGTAAAGGCTCTACTGAGCTTCCTGGGCCAGAAGTTATGTCTTTAAGACCTGGATGAGGCATCAAGAGGGAAGAAAGCTGCGCTGCATAGTTGGAAGCAAGGATGGGAGGATCTGGAATGAAGGGACTGTGGAGAGAGAGGAGAAGAGGGTTGAGATGGAAGAATGCTATATCTGCATGATCACGCCAACTCAACCCCGATTTTCAGAAAGTCAGTCAAAATTGCAAAATGCTTGGCACGCTGGCATGTCTTGTAGAACCAATGAAGTGGTGAGGTTTGACGTCAAGGCTGACATCCAAGATGGCACACCCAGATGCAAGGGCCAGAGACCCTGGGACTGAGTCCACAAGGATGTTCAAGGAAGTCATGAGAAGGGCTTTTGGCTTCACTAGGCCACGAAAAGCTGAAGGGAAGGGTGGCATTCACGGACATTTCACCCAGAATACAAGAGACTGAGAGAAACACGTGCATAGCCCATGGCACCCTACGGACACTGGACCAAGCCACCCAACTGCCCCGCAGCAGTACTATGCTCGTTCACTAGCCCCTCCGCCAGCCACCAGCCCTGCCCGCTTCCTCCTGCAGCCTCGGTCTTGAAGGAAGTGGCACTCAGGGACCCAGAACAGCTAAGCAATCTTACAAAAGAACAAAGCCGGAGGAATCACACTCTCTGTTTTCAACTTATTACAAAGCTACAGCAATCAAGAGAGTGTAGTACTGGCATAAGGTTTGGTAAATGAAATAGAATTGAGAGCCCAGAAGTATACATTTACAATAAGGGCCAATGTTTTTACACGAGTGCCAAGACAATTCAACAGGGGAAAGAAATGTTACCAAACAGTCCTGGGAGAACATGCAAAAGAACAAAGTTGAACCATTACCTCGTGTCATATACAAAAAGGAACCCAAAATGCATCAGAGACCTAAATGTAAGTGCTAAAACTACAAAATCCTTAGTAGGAAGCATCGGAGTAAATTCCGGGGACCTCGGCTAAGGCAATGGTTTCTTAGATATAACACCAAAAGCACAAGCAACCAAAGAAAAAATAGATAAATTGACTTCAGAAAAATTAAAAACTTTTGTGCTCCATAGGACACCATCAGGAAAGTGAAAAGACATCCCACAGAATGGGAGAAAAATTTTGCAAACCATTTAATAGATAAGGATCTTGTACTACAGAATACATAATGAACTGTTACAACCCAGCATTAAAAAGACAAATAATCCAATATAAAAATTGGCAAAGGATTTGAATAGACATTTCTCCAAAGAAACTATCAAATGGTCAATAAGCATATGGGAAAAATGCTCTACATCATGACCTATTGGGAAAAACAAATAAAAACCACAACGAGATACTCTTCACACCCACTAGGCTGGCTAGAATGAAAAAGAGACGGACAGGTGAAGATGTAGAGAAACTGGACCCCTCACACATTGCTCTAAAATGGTGCTGCCGTGGAGCACAGTTCAGCAGTTCTTCTAAACGTTAAACACGCAGGGTCACGATGCTCAGCAATTCCACCCCCACGTATGTACCTGAGAGAATGAAAACATACACTATGCAAAAACCTGTGCACAAACGGCCACGCAGCACTATTTAAAATTGCCAAAAGTGAAGACAACTTAAATATCCATCAACTGATGCATGGATAAACAATACATGGTATAACCATACAAGAGAATATTATTCAGCCATAAAAAGGAATGAAGTGCTGATCCATGTGACAACATGGGTGAGCTTGAAAACACTGCACTAAGCGAAAGAAGCCAGACATGAAAGGCTGCATGTTGTATGATTCCATTTCTATGAAATGTCTAAAACAGGCAAATCCATAGAGACAGAAAGTAAATTAGCAGTTGTCTTGGACTGTGGGCGGGGAGTGAGGAGTGACTGCTAATGAGTGTCTTGGGGCTAAAGGAAAAATTCTAAAATCAGATAGTGGTGATGGTACACAACTGTGAATGTACTGAAAACCACTGAATTGCATACTTTAAGTAGGTGAATCTTATGGTATCTGAATTATATCCCAATAAAACTGCTATTAAAAAAAACAAACAAACAAACCAAAAGAAACTCCACTCAGGGCCCACTTCTGCCCAGAGCACATTATGGCTCCTTCGTCCAACACTTGCTGCTTCTACCTTTCTGGGAATGTTTCAAAACTCTTTGTTGATATTCCTACAACGTTTTTAAAGAAAAAAAGCTCAGCATCTTCATTCCACCAGGCCCAGGGAAGAAAAAAGTACATTCCTTGAAATGAGAATGGCACAGAAGCCACAATTAAGATCACGTCATGCCATATTTTAGCCAAGAAGAGTTCATTACAATATATATTTTTAAAGCAGGGCCGAGAATGCTAATCAGCGCTCACAAAATTTAGTCTTCTCACTGCATGCATGATGCTTTCTCCCCTAGTTTTATTAATAACTCGCATTGCTCACCAGTACATAAAAGAGGAGTGACAGGCAGCAAAAGACTAGGGGTCACACCAATAATCGAAGAAGAGAAGCCCTCTGTCAGGACAGCATCATTCCAGGCAACGTGACAGTGCTGTACCTAAGGCCACAGGTGTGTCCCAGGTCGGGGATGACATCCTCCTGGCAAGTGCCACATCAGATGCTCAGTGGTTGACTTCAGAACACTTCCCACCAGGGTTTGACATTTCTTCATAATTAGAGTGAATTCAAACTAATTTCTTATTGATAATTTTTTCAAAACTTTGTGACACCCTTAGAGATCATTGGAGCTACCCTAGAGTGCTCCACAAAAGCTTTGGTGCCATGGAAACTACTGACAGGAGAAAAATATGAAAATGTGTTCCCCTGTGAAACTTCCTAACGTGCTAAAATCAGCAGTTCTCTCTGAAGAGCAGAGTGTAATACTTGCCAATCGATCTGTTTTAGAATCCAAATGGCTTTGCTCAAACCACTATAGCCCCACTGGGCGAAAAAAGCTTTGGCACTTAAAAAATGATTAAAAACTCCCTGCTATTTATAATGATAGAGAAATGTCACCGAGAATTAAATGTTTTGTCAGTGGGAAAATGTGGCTGTCTGGAAAAGGCTACAGATGCATGCGGGGAATTAATGATGGGGTAGCTGTGAACACCCAATGCCCTACTCCAAGGAGCTCAAAAGACAAGTGTTAGTTTTTATTTGTATTTTTTTTCTTTGTGAAATGCAGGGTGTTTTGCTTTATTTCCCAGAACTCTGGGATAGCATGAGACAAGCAAACCAGACTCCCACGGTGTTACCATTATTTTACCTCTGCACTCTCAAAATAATGCCAGAATCTATCACTCCACAGTAGACTTTCATTAAAGCTGATGTAAAAAAAAAAATTTTTTTTTTAATTTACTATCCTGGCCAGGCAGAGCAAGCAATGAACTAAAAACACACAAATGACAATACTGTGTTGGGATTCAATGTCTAGGGTTCTGCTACACTTCCAAAATAACAAACATATCCATGGCAAACTACTCAATCAGCAGCAAAGACCTTCACCAAGGGACATAATATCTCCCATCTACTTCCACCAAGCAAGTCTCCCAACCTCCTTGTGGCCCTTTGTCCCTACCTTTTGTCAAATGCAGCAGCTACCATGCCCATGTCTACCTCCTCCTTTCAACTCGAGGCTGGAACCCCCCATTTGCTCCATGCTCACTCTCTGGTGGACATGCTTTATAAGAGAAATGTTTCCATTGTTTCATTAGCCTGGGTGTGCTTTTGTTCTGTCTTCTACTTGTTAATCATAACATGCTTTATCACAATACAAAAGATACCCACATTCTCATCTCCATAAATTTTAGGTTGCCTTTTCCAACCCTCACCTGTTCCTCTGATCCCTGCTGTTTCTCAGATTTTCAACAACTATTCTTTCATGTTTGTGCATGTTGGGTGTGGGACAATTCAACTTAGCCATAAAAAAATATTAGGAAAAAAGCTAACCATTTGTCAATGCTTACATGTACAAAAGCATAAACAGTAACTGTTTTCCTCACATTGGCATATGGATTTATGATCCACCTACTCAACAAAGTTTATTAAGCTCCTACTACACTCCAGTTAAGGTGCCAATTGCTGGGGGCCCAAAGGAGAATAAGGCCAAGACCCTGCCAATAAGTCACTTATAGGCCAAGAGAGAACACAGACAGGTTCACGAGGAGTGTAAAGCTATGAACGCAGGAGGAACATGCAGGAGGGGCTCCTAACCAAGGCTTTGGGGTCAGGAATGCTTCCCACAGGAGGTGGGGGTGAAGAAGACAAGAAGATCAAGCGGGACTTGGGAGTGGGGCGGGTGGAGGCAAGGAGAACAGCGTGAGTGAAGGGTCAGAGTTCAGAGGCATATGGCATACCTTAGATTTCTTAGGTCTGCAAGTTCAGTAGAGCTGTAATCAAAGACTTGGAGGTAGGGGGAGATACAGGGCTAGGAGCCTGGACTGTATCCTGAGGGTATCACAGAAATCCCATGTAGCTGAATCAAGGACTTAAAGATGAGGGAAGATGTACAGCCTGACCAAGAAGGGGCTAGTAAGCCTTGCTAAGAAGTCTGAACTTTGTCCTGGGGCCATGAAGAGCCATCTAGGCATTTTAAGCATGAGGGTGATGTGATCAGATATATGTCTGGAAAATCACTCTGGCTGCAGTATAAAGAATGAGTTTAAAGAGAAATGGCAGGGACAGGGAGAGAGGGATGCTAACTTAGTTGAGCCAGGTATATGTAAATATTACTCAGGGAAAAAGGGCAAGGGCTGCCGACTATCTTGTACCAACACACACACACACACACACACACATACACACAGAGCTCTGCAGTGATTCATGCCTACGAGTGTCACTTTGGGCTTGTCTGTATCCTCCATTGGAATATAAGGGGAGGTCTGAGTCTTATTCATGTTTGTATTTTCAGGGCCCAGCACAGTATCTGACACAGTAGACAGTGAATAAATATTTGAAAAAAGGTTGAATGAATGAATGAAAGTATGAAGGAATGAACAAATAACAGAGAACAAGGACTTGGTGGGGTATTAATGGAAAGACTGTAGGCTTTGGAACCAGGCAGGACTTCAGTTAAATGATGGATCTAACACATACTGACTACTTGATCTTGGGGAAGTTACTTAACTACTTAGAAATAATTTCCTCATAAAAGTAATGTTGGGGCTGGCTGTATAGCCCAGTTGGTAGAGCGCTAGTTAACCACACGGGAGCCCCCAGGTTCGGTCCCCGGGCCTCCTCAAACGGGAGGACCGCCTCGAGAGGGCAGGCCAATGTGGGCGGGGCACGCTGCCACGGGCAAAGGCAAGCCCCCACAAGCAGGCGGGCCGCCACACCAGTGAGCTGACTCGGCAGGTCGCCCCAGCAGGGGGAGACAAGCAGACACAGAGGAACACAGAGAAAAATGAACACAGCAAGAACAAGCAAAAAGGGGGGGGATGTATAATAAATTTTAAAAAATAAATAAATCTTTTTTAAAAAGTTATGTTTACACTATTCTGTAGTCTATTAAGTGTGCAATGGCATTATGTCAACTAATGTAAGATGTTATTAATGGGAAAATGTGAGAGGGGAAGGGGGTGGGGTATATGGGAATCCCCTCTACTTTTATGTAACCTAAAACTCCTTTAAAAAGTAAAGTTTATTATATGAAAAAAATGTGTATACTTTAATAAAAAATATTTTATTGCTAAAATGCTATCATCTGAGCCTTCAGCAAGTCGTAATTTTTTTGCTGGTGGAGCATCTTGCCTCAATATTAACTGCTGCTGACTGAACAGGGTGGTGATTCTGCAGGATGGGGTGGCTGTGGCAATTTCTTAAAAATAAGACAACAATGAAATGTGCCATATCAACTGACTCTTCCTTTCATGAAAGATTTCTCTGTAGCAGGCAATTTTATCCACAGCAGAACTTCTTTCAAAACTGAAGTCAATCCTCTCAAACCCTGCTGCTGCGATATCATCTAAATTTATGTACTATTCTAAATCCTTTGTTGTCATTTCAACAATGTTCACAGCGTCTTCACTAGGAGAAGATTCCATCTCAAGAAACCACTTTCTTTGCTCATCCATAAAAACCAACTCCTTATCCATTAACATTTTATCATGAGATTGCAGCTATTCAGTCACATCTTCAAGCTCCCTTTCTGTTTCTAGTTCTCTTCCTATTTCTACCACATCTGCAGTTACTTCCTCCATTCTTGAACCCCTCAAAGTCAACCACGAGGGTTAGAATCAACTTCTTCCAAACTCCTGCTAATGTTGCTATTTTGACCTCTTCCCATGAATCACGAATGCTCTTAAAGGCATCTAGAATGGTGAATCCTTTCCAGAAGGCTTTCAATTCACTTTCCCCAGATCCATCAGAGGAATCACTATCTGTGGCAGCTGTAGCCTTAGGAAATGTATTTCTTAACAAATAAGACTTGAAAGTCGAAATGACTCCTTGATCCATGGGCTGCAGAATGGATGTTGTGTTAGCAAGCATGAAAACAGTAATCTCATTGTACATCTCCATCAGAGCTCTCGGGTGACCAGGTGCATTGTCAATGAGCAGTAATATTTTGAAAGGGATCTTTTCTTCTGAACAGTAGGTCTTCAACAGTGGGCTTAAAATATTCAGTAAATCATGCTGTAAACAGGTGTGCTGTCATCCAGGGTTTGTTGTTCATTTACAGAGCACAGGCAGGGTAGATTTAGCATTATTCTTAAGGGCCCTAGGATTTTCAGCATGGTAAATGAGCACTGGCTTCAACTTAAAGTCACCAATTGCATTAGTCCCTAACAAGATAGTCAGCCTGTCCTTTGAAGCCAGGCATGGACTTCTGCTTTCTAGCTGTGAAAGTTTTAGACGGCATCTTCTTCCCATGGAAGGCTATTTCTTCCAATAGAAATCTGTTGTTTAATGTAGCCAACTTCATCAATTATCCGCTAGATCTTCTGGATACCTTTCTGCAGCTTGCTGCTTCACCTTGCACTTTTATATTATGGAGATGGCTTCTTTTCATGAAACACCCTCTCTTAGCTTCAAACTTTTCTTCTGCAGCTTCCTCACCTCTCAGCCCTCACAGAATTGAAGAGTTAGGGCCTTGCTCTGGATTAGGCTTTAGCTTAAGGGCATGTTATGGCTGGTTTGATCTTCTATCCAAAATACTCAAACTTTCTTCATATCAAAAATAGGCTGTTTTGCTTTCTTATCATTCATGTGTTCACTGGAATAACACTTTTAATTTCCTTCAGGAACTTTTCCTTTGCATTAATGATTTGGCTAACTAGCACAGAAGGCCCAGCTTTTGGCCTGTCTCGGCTTTCCACATGCCTTCTTCACTAAGCTTAATCATTTCTAGCTTTTGATTTCAAGTGAGAGACATGTGACTCTTCCTTCCATTTGAACATTTAGAGGTCATTGTAAGGCTATTAATTGGCCTAATTTCCATATTGTTGTGTCTCAAGGAATAGGGAGGCATGAAGAGAGGCTGAGAGATAGGGGAACAGCCAGTTGGTGGAGAGTCCAAACCCACATTTATTGACTAAGTTCACAGTCTTATATGGGTGCAGTTCATGGCACCCAAAAACAATTGCAACAATAACATCAAAGAAAACTGATCACAGATCACCATTAACAGATATAATAATTGTGAAAAAGTTTGAAATATTGGGGGAATTACCAAAATGTGACACAGAGACACAAAGTGAGTGCAAGCTCTTGGAAAAATGTGCTACTAGACTTGCTCGATGCAGGGTTGCCACAAAGCTTCAATTTGTAAAAAACACAATATGTGTGAAGCTCAAAAAAAAAAAAAGACGTGTGTACAAAAATCAGAGAAAAATTTCTTACACATATTACATAGGAGGTATATTGCAGATGATTTTGTTGAAATCTTAAAAAACATTTAGAGGGGAGAGGATGGAGCTCAGTGGTTGAGTGCCTGCCTCCCATGTACAAAGTCCCAGGTTCGATCCCCAGTACCACCTAAAGTAACTTTCCATGGCTAAAATGATGTAGTCCAAGAATGTTATCTTCTCACGGTCTACTATGACCCACAGGTGGACTCAAACATATCTAGAGAAGAAGAGCATAAGCTCCTTACATTATCTTCCCTAAATACCATTGCTCCCCACCCAGTATTTGCTGGGAGCTGGTTTTTTAGACAGTTCAAGATATTCTCAAACAAAGGGCTGAGGGAAGAACTCTGCTGGCTGATAAACTCTTCCATGCAGTCATCAATTTATGAATTAGGAATTGACCTGTCACCTTTTAGAGAAAACCCAAAATGATTCAGACATTTTTTGGGATTCAGCAACACTACCTCTCTCCTCCAGAAAGAGTTTTCACAGCTTTGGCTACAGCATGGGAGAGGCTTGGCAATCGTGAACTAGCAGAAGGAAGGAGACACTTTGCTCAGCATCACAGTGATTACGCATGCAGTTTTGGAGTTGACTGCAAGGGTCCTAAAACCGGCTTTAATATTCACTAGCTTGGTGATTTCAGACACGATGACATCTCTTGACACCTCAATTTCCACATTTGGAAAATGAGGATCATAATATCTACCTCCCAGAGCTGCTGTAAAACTACAATGAAACAATTCATATAAAAGACTTAATACATCTGGCACGTGGTGAGTGCTTCATAATTGATGACTGGTTTTATTATTTGGGTTAGAGTTTATCAGGTAATTAACTAAGCAATAGTAACAGTCTGGCCCTTTGGGAGAAAAGGTTGCATCAATGTGAACTGTTTTGCTATTCAGGCATGAGGCATAGTGAAATGCCTGAGGACAAACAGCAATCCTGAGCTGCAGGAAGCACAAGATCCCATTTCACCAATCCTGGACAGCTTCACATCAAGGGAGGCAATCTGGCAAAGGGGAAGAACCAAACTTTA
>PVKH010027727.1:0-12967 GCA_004027955.1 Chaetophractus vellerosus | reverse complement strand
TCTCACTGACGTGGCAGTTAACCCCCTACTCACAACTCAATCATGCCCAGATGAACAGACCAGCTTACAAACATAATCTAATCTATATTTTTGGAATTCATAATTAAATCAAACGCAAACCATTACAAACTCTAATCTGAGAAAGTCGGAAAATTGTTTCCCAACTCTCTGCAGAGTTCCACTTGAGGAATTCTACCTGTCATCTTCCTTGAAAATTAGTTTCCACTTCGCACATTACATAAGGTCATGCTACATGCATTCTTCAATAATTTATAATTTAGGTCTGGAACACTAATAGCTCTTAAATTATCCTCTGATTGATTTAGAATTTACCTATTATTTTATTTTGCAGTTTGTATGTTTGTTTCTTTGTTTTATCCAATTTAGACAGGATTGAAGGCATCAATTTTATGTTCTCTTCAGAATAGGGAGGCTGGCTTTGTCTTGCTAGTTCTCTTGGTTTCATGAAAAGTCAACTGAAATCTATGTTTTAACTATTTCAATGATAACATAAAACATATTGGATTGGGAACTTCGTAATAAATCTATTTTCAGAGCTTTAGCTATCCTGGTGGCCTTTGTGTTGCTTCAATATTCTTTTCTCCATCCTGCAACAAAGCTGGATTTGCTATATGCCACAAAGTATATCACATCGTCTAGTTAACTAGAATTCATTCTTCAGATCAAGTTTAACGTCACCACCCCTGTCAGTTTAGCTTTGATCAGCTCTGTCATATATACTGAAAGAACTTTCCATTTTAGCATTTGTAAATTTAACTTTTTGATGCAGAAACTTGTTGACAATAGTATGATGAATCCTTTTACCTATCACCACCGAGCATCAACAATAACAACACATGATGAATATTTTTCATCAGTGTATTCAGTTATAATATACAAGTAACAATATTTATCAATTTTAGGTTCACAATTTGATGAATGTTGTCTAATGCAGATAGTTGTGTAAACCATCACAATTGTAATATAGAAAATTTCTATTTCCCAGAAAAACTCCTTTTGCCCCCTTTAAAAGTTAATCTTATGCTATCATTTTTATTAAGTTGTTTGATTCATTTTTGAGCTGTAAAATTTCTTTATATTTTATGGATGTATGTCCTTAATCAGACATATTTTACAGATATGTTTTCCCAATCTGTGGCTTGCCTTTTCATTTTCCTAACAATATCTTTGGATGAGCAAGAGGTTTTAATTTTTTGAAGCCCAGTTTGCCAACTTTTTTTAGAGTTTATACTTTCTGTGTCCTATCCAAGACATTTATCCATAACCCAAGGTCACAGAAATTTTTCTCCTATGCTTTCTTCTAGAAATTTTATAACTTTAGGTCTAACCTTTAGGTCTATGATCAAGTTTGAGGTAATATTTGTAGATATGAGATAAAGAGCAAGGTTTAATTTTGTATAAGGATCTTCAATTGTTCTAGCATCATTTGTTGAAAAGCCTATACTTTCTCTGGTGAAATATCTTGGTATTTTTGTGTAAATCAGTTGACCTTATTTGTGTTATTCTATTTCAGAATGATCCATTCTTTTCTTTTAATCTGTATGTCTAAATTTAACTCAATGCAGCTATGGCTCAATTACTATAGTTTAATTAGTGAAGTCTTATAAATTAGGTAGTGTATTTCCTACAACTTTGACTTCCTTTACAGAACAATTTTAACCATTTTAGGCCCTTTGCATTTCCATGGAATTTTTAAATCAGCTTGTTAATTTCTACCCCTATCTAGGGACCCAACCCCTCCCTTCCCCCCAAAAAAACAACAACAACACTGGGATCTTGACACAGATTGGCTTGACTCTTTAGATTCATTTTTAGAGAAATTGACATTGTAAGAAAATTCAATCTTTGAATTCAAGGATATGCTATTTCTCTCCATCTACTTATATTTTAATTTCTCTCAGAAATATTTCACATTGCATAGGTCTTGCACTTATTTTATTAAATTTATCCCTAGTTATTTCTTGTTTTATTACCCATATTTTAAAATTATAATTTCCAATTGTTTGTTGCTACAAAATAGAAATGTAACTGAGTTTGGATATTGTCCTTGTATCTTACAACCTTGCTAAACTTACATATTAGTTCTAGTAGCTTTATTGAAAATTCTTTTAAGATTTTCTACCTAAGTGATCTTGTCATTGAGAACAAAGATCTTATTTTATGTACACATATGATTTTAATCGTAATGCAAATATCAAATAAAATCTAACTGTTGTGATCAATTCCCTCACTTGATGTTGTTTATTTATTTTACTTTTTCCTTGTCAATTTACATGCCTTTTATTTCTTTTTCCTCCCCTAATGCATTACCTAGGAACATCAGTGTAATGTTGAATGATAGTGGTAAAAACAGACATCCTTGCCATGTTCCCAAACATAGGAGAACAGCATTCCTATCTCAATATTGATTCTGATATTAGGTCTAGTTTTCTCTTAGATGCTGTTTATTAGGTTGAGATCATTACCTTTTATTCCTGGTTTACTGAGAATTTTTACCGTGAATGTGTGTTAAATTTTGTCAAATAATTTTCTGCCTCTATTTTGATTGTCACGACATTTTCTAGGCTTAGTCTATAAACATGATTTTTCAAATGTAAAACCATCATTTAATTCCTGCTATAAACATCAACTGTTCATCATGCATTACCATTTTTAAATTTTGTTGCCTTCAATTTGCAAAACTTTGGTAAGGATTTGTATGTCTATGTTCATGGAGACTATTGGTCTGTCTTGTCTTTTACTTGTAATGCCTGTCCTGATTTTGGAATCAGTGTAATGCTTGCCTCATGAAATGAGCTGGGAAGTTTTCACATTATTTCTATTTTCAGTAAGTTTGTATAGAATTGGTATCATCTTGTCCTTATATGTATGATGGAATTTACCAGTGACATCATCTGACCCTGGAGTTTTCTTTATGGACGTGTTTACACTAAGGAACTCAATTTGCTTAAATAGGCATCAGGCTGTTCAAGTTAGCATTTCTCCTTGAGTGTGCTTTAAAAGTTTGTGCCTTTCAAATAATTTGTCCACTTCATCCCAGTTGTTGAATTTTTTTTTGCAAAGCTCCCATAATCTTCTATCATTATCCTTGCATTATTTAAAATACATGTACATTTGTAGTTATATAGGTTCTCCAGGTATTGTAATTTGAGTCTTCTCTCTTCAATTTGTGATCAGTCTATAGAGGTATTTATCAATTTGATTGATCTTTAAAAGAACTAGCTTTTGTTTTCATTACTTTGAGCATAATTTTATTTGGATTTCAATATTTACCTCTAAAAAATAAGGACTCTTTTAATAAATAAACATAATCTCAGTTGCATTACCACAACTCAAAATTACAAATTAGCAATAATTACTTAACAGTATCAACTATTCTGTCACTGAAACTGATTGCTGTTATTGTTTTACATACATATGTATTTTGAGTTGTAATCCAAATACCAAATAAAATCTAATCATTGTGATCAGTTCCTTCACTTAATTTTGTTTATGTATCTTGTTATTAGCTCTTTTGCTGCTGAAGAAATTGGGGATTTTGTCTTTTAGACTTTCCCACAATCTGCAATCTGCTAACCCATATGTTAGTTAGCATGTTACCCTCTCCCCTGATATTTTAGAAGTGTGATAAGATTTAAGTTCTAAATATTAATATTTGCCATGACCATGTCAAAGGTGATTAGGAGGACATCCATCAGCAGGTACAGTGTCTATCTGTCTCTTTGGGCAATGTTAGTAGCCATTGGTGATCACTGCCTAGACCCATGAATTCATCATGGGCTCCAATATATACTATAAGCCTTTATATCTGTTTGCATGATCATTTATGTCATGTCTAAATCACTCTGTAGTAAGCTGAATGATGAAAGAGGTTAAATTAGTTTGTGCTTATCATTGTATCATCATGGTGGCCATACATGTTATTTCCATAATTTGGGGTCAATAGCTGCAAACTTCATACACTCCACTTCATGCTGGAGAAGAGAGACCCATCTATTTGTTTGCATGTGGTTTTTATCCACCCCAGGGGGAGGAGGTTCTGCCATTGAGAATTCCTGTCCTGATAAACATCTGGGGATGGTTGTTCCCAGGTTCCCGGGTTTAAGGTCTTACTGGTACTTTTCATCAGACTTAACATCTCCCCAAGTTGTGGAATGGCACACAGTAGAAAAGGAGGTAGAGGTAGTGAAAGACCAGAGGATTGCTAGTTACTGTGTGTTTCTGACTTCCCTAAAGAAGGAGGTCTGGGCAATGGCTGCTTAACAGGTGTCTCTGATTTCCTTAACAGTAGAGTCAGATAATTTGATTCCCAGATCTCCCATGATAAATGTACATGAAAACAGCAACAATTGTTTAGTGAACAACCACCTTTATGACAGGACCGGTGGTAAGAAAAAGACTTTTATATGGGTCATCTGCTTTTGTGGTCATGACACCTTTTATGAGGCAGTTACTGTTATTATCCTCATGTTATACCTGGCTTACCTGAGGCTTAGAGAAAAGTTAAAAAAAACTTGATCAATGAAGCAGAGTTAGTAAATGGAGCTTCAAATACTAGAAGCCAAGTTCTTAATCACTGTGCTGTTTTTTTTTTCCACTGACCACCTTCTCATATGTGAAGTAAAATATCAAATATAAACCTTGTCTTGTGTATCTCCCTACACTCATCTCCCATCAGTGACCACGCATAACTAGTATACTGTTTACCAACCAAGATGCACTTTTTCTAGTTCCTAAAACATGGCAGGCTTGACCCAATGCAAAGATCTTTGCATTTATTCTTCCCTTGGCCAGGAAAACATCCTCCCATTGCCTCAACCTCACTGAAATGCATCTATGAAATTTTCTTCTCTGTTCACTGATAAATTTCTGGTGTTTGGAAAAATGGCAACCATCTAATAAATGCTACTTAAATGTTTGTGGAATAAATTAAATATATATTTAGAATGTAAGTGTACAGTTAGAAACCATATAATATATAGTTAAAGAAAACGACAGCAGGTATGCAAAGATGGGTGTATCTCACCCTAGCGCCTCAGATTCTTTATTAGTCCTGTCATGGGTCAGTATCTCTGGTTGGCTGGCAATTTGGGGGGTTCCTTGGTTTTTCTGTCACATGGCGATGCACATGGCAGTGTCTTTTCCTGTCTCTTCCAGGTTCGGTTGACTTCCAGCTTCTGGTTGCTCCCCATGACTTCTCTCTGTGTGGCCTTCTCTATATAAGGCCTTCAGTAATAGGATTAAGACCCATCCTGATTCACTTGGACCACATCTTAACTGAAGTAACCTCATCAAAAGGTCCAATTTGCAATGGGTTCACACCCACAGGAATGGATCATATTTAAGAACATGCTTTTCAGGGGTATACAGCTCCAAGCCACTATACCCAGTATCAAGGAAGATTTGAGAAAGGAAAGTTTTTTTTTAAGTTCCATTCTTTCTGTATTACTATTTCTTTATACCAACATACAGTCTCACAGTTTTGCCAGTGTTTTCATTGCACTGACATAAGCCTTCATCCAAACAACAATAACAAATAAAACAACAACAACAAAGTTAAAACCTCCTATTATTGTCATAAGAAGTTATTCATGTCCAACCCCCATCTCTGCCCCCATCTACATTCCTTCTAGCCAATGAACTTTCAACATATATTCTTGGTTTATTATAATTTCATTGCAAGACTCAAGTATGGAAGTATTAGCAGGGAAGGATAAATGGAAGGGAAAGCTAATTACCTCGAATACAGTCTAAAACATACCTTAAAACTGAAATAAGTAAAGACTAATTTTTTCATATTCTGCCATGCTTTGTCCTCAATTGTGAATAATTACAATTGATTTATCCCTGAATTAGAATATAAATTTATGTAATAAGAAATTTTCTTTTATCAGGCATATCTTTGCCAACAGAACTATTCAATCATTCTGGTTTCTACAAATTATTCTTTGCTAATGAGTGATTCCATTAAACGTAAAAAGCTATCAAGGTAGACCCCCCAACCAGAGGAAACTGAACGCACTTTAAAAAAGGTTTTCCTTATGAGGAATTAGATTTTATTCACATAAAATTTTGAAGTATTAACATGCATGTATAAGTTTAGAATCTCAGAAAGATTTTCTCTCTCTTTTTTTTTTTAATTCAATTCTGGCTCACTCATCCTTTATCTACTGAAGTTCATGCCATGTAACTGAATTAAAAAAATGAAAAAATGGGTCTAAAAGCTTGGGCATGTTGTAATTTGTTTTCTGTAAACTAGGATTCTTGTAAACAAAGCCCAAGAGAAAGGTTAGCTAATAAAGACCTTTTAAATCTCTTTCTGCCTCACAACAGAGGAGGCACGGGGAGTGTGTTTCACAATATACTTTGGGTCAATGCAAGTACAATAATATACTGTTGGAACTTGAGGTTTTACGATTTCATTGTTGCCTATTTTCAGTATTAGATAATTCACATATGTGGAAGAACATTTTGCAAGTGCGTAATGTTTGGAGGAGTTTGGGAACAGGCTTCCTAAAGTACACGAAATTAGGCAAAATTAAACAAAACAAACAAAAACAAACACAAACAAACAAAAGCATGACAATATCTGAATGGTGCTCCTGGACATGGATGGAAGGGCAAAGAGAATAGGGTGTGTGTACTGGCAGTGGCAAACATTTAAATTCTCCTATGGGCAAAGTAATCAAGTGACAATTACTGAACATATGAAATTATTTTAAAATTGTGTCTGATGAAATAGGTATTGGTATTAGTATATTTTGTTTAAAACTTGAATGTCCAGGGATTGATCAGTTTCAAAAATTCAAACTTGATTTTTGAGGACATTTTATGCCTTTTTAAGATAACAGAGTAGAAATTGCCTTTAATGGTAGTTAACAGAAATTATATTTTGGAGTTCTTGGAATAAGATTCTGCTTATTCTTTTAAAATTATTTTTAAAGTAAACATCATTTCAACTTCAAAATAAAACAACAGACAAAAGGCAGCTTAACAAAATATGGAAAAATTGTTTTTAAAAATTCTGCTGATTTTTGCTATTTTTTTGCTATTTTAATAAGGACCTAGTTGTCACAATATATATGGACTCTAGGGGAGAGGAAAGGCCCTTGAATACATGAATTATGCCAACTTCTATCCAATGATTATAATACTGTTAAACATAATCCCAAACTCAGCCAACTTTCCTAAGGCGTTTTAAGGGAAGGGAATTGAAAATAATTGAATATAAAAGGGAAAACTCTAACTCCTACCTATGTAAATGGTGAGTCAATAATTAGATTTACTCTAGAACAGTGGTTTTCATGGACTGTTCTCTCAAACACCAGTCACCTGAGTGGAATAGAAGGTTTTACAAATATTTGATGTTTATGTCATCTTATAAAAGCTTTAACTTTCTTAAAGAACATAAACCTCAAATCTGTTAAATATCAGAATTGAAAACTTAATTTTCTGTTATACCCACCATGCCTGTGACATATGTCACAAATCAATGCACTGTTTAAAATCTGAAGGAGCTTTGGACTCCTTCTCCATAAGGTTCACACAATTACTATCTCACACTATTTGTTGCTATGAACTCATCAACTAAGTAAAAAATTATTTACTATTCTTATATGCGTCAGTGACTTTCAAACTTTATTTAAGAGATTCTAGGGAACTTAACAGGCCCATGTTGGGGAGAAAGGAATGGGGAGGTAAGTGTCCACTTTCCAACTTTATTTCAATCAGAGCAACTTATTTTTCTAATCTGTTTTACATAATGGACTTCTTCATAAGATTTCATTTAACAACAGTTAACATCATTTTTATTCACAAATATGTTAATTTGTACTCATATTGGTTGCTTTCACATAAGTAAATACTACATTTAAACTTGGAACTTATAAAATATATTTAATATACTAAAGTCTACATAATTCACTTCTTTGTAACATTTCATTTGAAAAAAGCATACAGCTTATAGAATAAATATCTTGAGATATTTTCACTTTTTATTTCATTTATTCAAAAAATATTTATTCACCATTTACTATATGCCAGGCACTGCTCTTTCAGCTTGGATTATATTAATGAACTAAATACAAATGTCCATCTGCATGATATACATTAGGAGAAAAAAATCTCTGCCCTCATAGAGCTAATATTAAAGAGATGTTTTAATGGATATATATTTATATATCTTCTTTGTGCTCTTTTCCAAAGAGTCTTGCAAAGAAACTTAGGACTAATTATTAATTGAGAGTAAAGCCATCTTTTACCTTCTTGGACTATGTTAGTATCTGTCTGAGACTATTGGCCAGCCCTTTCAAATTGTTGATTTTGTTGGGCAGGTGGAGAAAGGAGAGCTGGCTGTCTAATTATTTATCTATGTACATTATTTCCCCAAGGTAAGAAATAATGAATGATTCCAAACAGAATATTTAGAATACACAAAAAAATGAAAAATAGAAAAAAAATTAACCATAACCTACTACAGAGACAAATACTCTTGATATTTTCTGGGCATTTCTCCCAGTGTTCTTAAAAATTGTAGTTGCATTTATATAATATAATCAAAATCACATATTTAAAATTGGATATAAATGCAATATACTTATTTAAAACATACAAATTATTAATTGCTGGTTTAAAAAATAAATAAATTTCATATACTTTTATATTTAACTTTCATACATATGTATATATATATTTTCTGACAGAAGAATTCATACAAGATCTTCAATGGCTCAGGAATTCAAATTCTACTAGGAATTTAAAGAAAGCAGTTTTTAAATGATCCATATGTAACATTTTCTTTTTTTAACCAGCTCTGGATATATTTTTTCCATTCATACATACATTAAATGCTTGATATAAAATTGTCATTTCACACATTTTTTTCTACAACATTGTCTAGATGCCAGTATTTTACATTGACACATTTGCATAGAGTGTAATGCCAACTTGATCCTTTGCAGTAGAAATCTCTTTTCTGCTTGTGTGCACAAATAATTTTTTTCTTAATCCTTGCAAGTAAGAATATTTTGCTAGCATAAATCTTGTTAAACATTATTATGTCTTAGCTTTCTCTAAAATGTGTTATGCCTTTTTGTTTATTCAAACATTCTAATTTTTCAGGGACAGAAAGTTTTTCTTCTATTGTATGAAGAATGTACAGACAATAGAAGTATGTATTGCTTCAATGGTTTTTGTTCTTCAAGAATATTAGTTACATTTAAATGGAATCTCATTCTGTTTTCTCTAAATCTATCAAATCCTCTCTTATCATTTCATCTATCTGACATTTGTTTTGTATTTTAGGTTTCTCAATTAGTCCTGCTCTTATATTCATGTTCACAGATTTTAATTCTATTTCCTTTGTTTTGGGTTCTCTAAAATATTTCTTCATTTAGTCATTTTCTTTTTCACCTCATTTTATAGCCTTTTTCTCTCACATATTCTCCTCTTACAGCTTTTTTTAAAATTTCATAAGGTCATTAGTTTATTAGAGGATTTTCAGAGTAACATCTGCAGTGTAGTGTAAAGGTGTGAGAGACAGAATTGGGATCCGAGTGCCTATATATAAAATTTTTGTCTCTACTACTTAGCAACAACATGATTTTGATCAGAATACTTCAATTCTCCATAATCTGTTTCCTCATTGGCAAAATAGGGATGAAACTACTTCATATAAAGTGCATGTTATTAGACATATTAATTAAGAAATGTCAGCTATTAATATTGTTGATTACTCTGGATTCCTTAAAAACTCAGGATCCATTTAAAAGGAATATCAAATTGGTTGCCAAGTTCTCTGGTTGAGACTGAGCTTTCTTTCAAAATGAAGGAATCTAAAGAGATTCTGTCGTCTTTTAGGCAGTCTCTTTATCTTGACTGAAACCTAAGACAGATTTTTTTTCAATCGAACTCCATCAGCTTTTTAGTTAATAGAGACTGCTCTGGGATTCTGGCATTACTTTACACAGTTTCAATTTCTGATATTGAGGTTGTTTTTATCTTTTACATTTTATGCATAGGTCTTTTTAAAGAAAGTTAGTAGAAACTGCTGTTTCAAATCATAAAGAAAACTAAGCCTGTGGATTATTTATTATGGTTTCTTTGTTCAGGTATGGAACTCTGCAGCAGTTATCCTGAGCTTCTTGGAGGCTGAGTCAGTTATTCTCCTGAGAGGAAATTTTAGCCTTTATATTTGCCATGTTACCAGAGGCAATAATTTTCGGTATGAGGCTTTCACCCCTCACTGGGTTCAGTCTGGTGGGCCCAAGGAGCTAGATAGGATCAGAAGTGTGGAATTTGAGTGTACCGAGGGGCCTCTGAACTTCACAACTGTCATAGTTGAGATTTATCAAACCTTAATGGCCATATCATAAGTAAAGATATACATTTTCCCTGCACACAGACACACACACACAGTGAAATACAATTTTCATAAAACTCTATTAACTCTTATTTTCACTATTCAAATCCATGTCATAAAAGATGCCATTCATACCTGGTTAAGTTGGATTCATTACTTCTCAAATTTTTAACTTGAATAAGAACTCTAGATTAGGTCTTGAATTGGTCTTTTTCCCACCCTACATTGATGGTTTTCATCCATCATTGAAAATAATCTAAAGTGAAATAAATTATATAGATGACAAATGATATAAAAGATGAGATCAGAAATCATAAACAGAAAGTAAACATTAAAAATATATTCCTCTGTTAGGCTCCCACCCAACCAAAGCTCCCAGAAAACAGAGAAACACTGTCGAATAATTTCTTGACATATTCCTTACCAAAAGAAACAAATAAAATTAATAAATATAAAAAGTAAATATGCTTTGTCAAAGCATTTGGAAATTTTACTATTATATGCTGTATATAGACTTATCTGCTATAACTAGACAACTATACTCTAATAGGCTAGGAATCTGAATCATAGGAGAAGGAATATTGACTAAAACAAGTAAGTTCATTTTATTTACAAGGTGGAATAAAAACTTCTAGAGACCTCTGGATTTGTATATTTATGACAATGGAGTATTTTTGAGTATTTTTCTGCCCATTTATAATTTAATAATAAACAATCTTATGCCATTGAATTATTGGTCACAGGTAAAAGTGAAGGAAATGAATAATTTAGACAGCAAATGTATCTTTTTAAAAAAATAAGCAAGTACATTTTAATAGCTGAAATCTGCCAGTTTACTCTGTGCCATGATGTGTCAACATGTCAGACTGACTTAAGATTTACATGAAGGTCAAAATTCAATTTTGATACATTAAAAATAGGCTTATATTTTTCCTTGATTTTATGAAGCAAAAAATTAACATCTGTATTATTATAGCTGCTTGTTATATATCAGGGTTTACTGTACCTACTTAATTAGATAACCAAAAGTACAATAAAGAATCTTAGTCTGTCTCTAAGTAGTTTATGTAGCAGGAGTTTTCTAGTTATTTAGCTTTAGGAAGTCTGCTGATATAAGGGTAGAATATCATTTTTCAGGTTTGACATTGGCTCGTGGTCAAAAAAAAAAGAGAGAGAGATTATTTCTTTGTCAAATTAAGTCATTTTTCAGGGATCCCAGGGGAGAATACACTTACTTGCTTCATATAACAGGATTTGGTAGGGAGGTTAGGTCAAAAATATTGTTCTGAAACTGAAGTGAGAACTAACAGCTGAGAAATGTATATTTAAAATGGAGGTTCACATGAAGTATCAAAAGTTCAGAGTCTGTCTTTGTTTCCATTTCTATGTGTTTCATATCTATTTAACTGAAAGACAGAAGTAGTTGAATATTTTGAGTAATTTACACACCCGATGTCAGGACTGGGGTGGTGATTAAGAAAGAACCTCTCACTAGACACTGCCATAAAGTTGGCAGTTATTTGCAATTTGATCACTCTCTTTTCTTTCTCTTGGTCTGTCTGCTTCTAGCCACAAGTACAGCAACCAAATGAGTTTTACAGTTTAGTTCCCATTGCAGTATGCTATAGACAAAATCTATAACATTATTTTTAATTGTAAACTTCTTAGTATATTTATGTCCATTTCAGTCAAAGTACTTTTCCTTTGTAATATTGAATTTGACTTGACCATTTCAGCAAATTTTTTAGAATCCTTTTTCACAATAACTCATCACAATGAATTTCAATTCTGGAATCCAACAACTGTGCTTTGTTTTACCAATCATGTCAAAATATTTTGGAGGAAAATTGAAAATTAGCATACATGAATATTTTAAAGAAATAGAATTAAATTATTTTGAAGAATGTAATGTGCACCATGGGAAAAACAAAACAAAACACTATTTGTCCCCTTCTACTTTGGTCCATTTTTTTGGGTCAGCAGAACAATACTCTAACATATGAAATAAAACTTTCCAGAATTAAATTTAACAGGAGGACAAGAAGAATTTTTGCAAACTACAACCACACCCATCAAATGCATTGTTTTCTTTTCAAAAAATAACTAAGGCATTTCTTCAACCTCACTATTGGAATTTTTTTTCTCTTTTAGGTGATTTTTTAAAATTATGAAGCAAATGTTTAGTGATCACTCAATATTTGTTCTCCCCTTCTTCCATAGTAATCAAGTTTTAGCTAGGAACATGGTCACCAGATTAAAGGATACATTTTCCAGGTTCCTTTGCAATTAGTTATGGCCACTAACATACTATGTGCATCATGTTATCATCTATAAAACTTCTAAAGGCTTAAAACGATACCTGACCTAGCACATAATATCACTATTTACATTTTAGGGGTAAAAAATATATATAGCACTTCCAGGGCTTGCCTTAAAATAAATAGGCATTGCTCTCCAAGTTTACCCAGTTTTCACTACCTAGGAGATGTCAAAACTGGAGCAGTCCGTGTTGGACCCCCATGTTAGCCAAGTGCAGAGGATGGTGGAACCACTTACAAGCCCTGGATGCCCACCTACACTAGACTG